>CAUYLG010050989.1:0-55822 GCA_963573385.1 Cacajao melanocephalus | reverse complement strand
AAAATTAGCTGGGCATGGTGGTGTGTGCCTGTAGTCCCAGCTACTTGGGAGGCTGAGGCAGGAGAATTGCTTGAACCCGGGAGGCGGAGGTTGTGGTGAGCCGAGATCGTTCCATTGCACTCCAGCCTGGGTAACAAGAGCGAAACTCTGTCTCAAAAAAATAAATAAATAAATAAAATAAATAAAATAAATAAAAAATTCCACAAACACTGAGATAGAAAAAAAAAACTGAATAAGCAATTTACAAAAGAAAAAACACAAAATGGCTAAGAACATATAAAAAGGTGTTTAATCATATATTGATGAGAGGACAATGAAAGCACAATAAAATACCATTTTACATTCATTGCATTTGACAAAATAAGACATTTATTAATAGAAAATGATTATGAACATGTGAAGTCATGGGAACTTTTATGCATTGCTAGTTGAGTAAAACTGGTATAACACTTGGAAAAACAATTTGGCAATATCTATCAATTAATATAAAGATATGCATGTTCTAAATCCTAGCAATTTCAATCCATGGTATATAACCTTCGAAAATATCTCAATATAATAGTCAAGCAGCATTTTATATAACAGCAAAAAATTACAAATACGAAAAATGTCTATTATTGGGATAATAATTAAATTGTCTACTGTACTATAAAATTAAAATTATTAAATGGATGTATGCACATAAAATGCTTAATTTTTCTACCACAGATATTACAATAAAGGCAGTCACTCAAATAAAATTAGCTGTAAACTAGGTGCCTATCTTTATTGCAATCTGTAGTGACACAGTTCCACTGATACTCTGTTCAGACTTCAGAAAAATTATTCCTTTATTGTTTTCAGCTGGGGAGATGAAGAGCCGCTATCCTTGACTACAGGGTCTGTAGAATGAGCTTTCTCTAAACTTAAATAGAGAACTTTTACAGGCTAGCTATTACAAAACGAGTCCCTGGGTATGATGGTTTCTGCATTTATTAAGCATTTATTTTGAGTTTGGGTCCATCATTTGATTTACCTTTTCCCATGTGTTATTATCAAACTTTGTATTTTAGAATACTTTTATTGTTTAGAATATTTTAAATAAAATTTTAAACACATAAAATTGAACTTTTACAAAAATGTTACAAAGAGGGTACAGAGTTTCCATATACCTCCTATCCAGTTTCTTCTAATGCTATCATGTTACATTACTGTAACACAATTGTTAAAACTAAGAAATAATTAACTGAACTTCAGACTTTATTTGGATTTCATTAGTTTTTCTATTAATGGCTTATTTCTCTTCAGCATTTCATCCAAGATACTGTACAACATTATGTTGCTATGTCTCATCTGGTCTATGACAATTTCTCAGCTTTTCCTTATTTTTCATAAGCTTGGAAGTTTTAAAGAAGCATGCAATAGTTGTCCTGTTTTGTCTGGCTATTCCACTTAGCATAATGTTTTCAAGGTTCATTTACATTATAGATATATCAAAACTTCATTTCTTTTTATAGCAGAATCATAGTCTATTGTATTTGCCAAATTAAAGATTAGAGTAAATTCAACTTTCTGCCAATTTTGATAAACATATATATAAACATTAAAAATATAAATATTTTAATATTAATGAAAACATAATCATAGAAATTAATGATTACCAAAGTAGAAAATATTACTATAATGTATTAACTAATGTGTTTTATGCTTGTAGTAATTTCCTTCTTCTCTATAGCCTTTCCCTCTTCTAATTTATCATTGTCTCAAGAACAGAATGTCACCCAAGGAAAGCAGAAAAAAATGATTCTGAATTTATAATTCATATGCTTCCTTAATGTTATATGTTCTACAGTTTTGAATTACACTCTGTATAGGAGTCAGAGCATAAATTATATTCCATAATGAAAAATACAGTGGATTATCAAGAATGTATGGTAGGGCAACCCCACATTTTTACCTTTTCTTATGGTGGATATTCCCCTTTGCCTTTCCAGACATTGTTCACCTTTTCTGTTCAAAAGATGGAACAGTATATTGACTTTATCAGTGATCTCATCTATCCTCTGACAGAATATCAAAGTGAGAGAGGAGAGTAGGTTAATGTATTAATCAGGTCTTATGCTACTAATAGAGATACCTAAAACAGGGTAATTTATAAAAAAAAGAGGTATAATTGACTCACAGTTTTACATGTTTACCTTCCTCACATTCTCGATTCACTGGAAGGGTCTAAACAATCTAGTCTTATTCTGGAAAACCTATTTTCTCTTACTAGTAACTGGCTTACAAAAAGGCGGGCCTAAGAAAATTTAATCAATTTCATCTGAGGACAAAATTGACAGAGTCTCTCTGGAAAGGGGGCTTTTCACAGCCTGAGCAAGACAGCCTTTCTTGCTCACATGTATGAGTGGGGAAACATAGCCCAAATTGTTGTTGCAGCTATAAGAGAATCCAGTCTCAAGATGTAGCAACACCGTTGGTGCAGAGCAAAACAAGAAAGACCACTTGGTAATTCTGACAAAATTCTGTCCTTGGATCAATTATCTACCTGCCTTTCCTTTAGGACTCAGATTCTGAATACTGTGTGTGTGTGTGTGTGTGTGTGTGTCCAATTTGAAATTTAATTTGCTTCACTTTTTAGTTCATTAATAACAAAATCAGCCTCAAATAAAGAATTAATATTTGGAGGTTAGTTTTCTAAACAAACAGAAAAGGATAGAGGGTTTGGGGAAGAGAAAAAAAGTGGAAAGGAATGAACAATATGACAAGTAATCTGGGACCAAAGGAACGTATGACTGAAGCAAAAGTTAAAGTTATGGGAGGAAGTTTAAAATGTCAGGAAAAAAAAAGTTCTACTCCAATTGTTTGCTCAGTGAGAGAACCCTGAAAAATAATATTACATTTATAAGTGTAAATATACATAAGTTTTAATAACTACATAGGTTTTCTGACAGAGTTCAGTGAGAAAAGTGAGAAACAGAATGATATCTAGAATAATGTTATGAAATTTTTAAGTAAAATATGCATAAACGTATAAACAAAAACATCTATAAAATGTTATGAGGCAACACAATTCACACTAGTGTATGTTCATTTAGTGAGAGAGAAAAATGGGACTGGAGAAGAATAATTCAGAAAAAATGAAAATGAGATTGGTTTACATTAATTGATATTGATGATATACTTAAGAAGCATGTTATCTAAATTCTGCATACCTAAACTATGAAACAAAAATGTATGTGTGTTTGTGTGTGTTACCTGTATGTAAAACTATTATACATACAAAGACATATTAAACATAGTAGTAAGAAAAATTCACAACCTATATTCATAACCTATACTGTCAGATAAAGTAGACAATCAGTACAGATAAATATGTATAATATAATATATAGAACAAAAATTACATAATTAATAAGTCAGATTAATTTTTTTTTCAAAATCAGTGGTAGACACAAGCAAGATGATCCTACTATTAGAAACAAATGAAATCCAAAATATTTAAATATCAAGGAGGTCTAGGCATTGATTGGGAAAATTTCAGTTACTTTAGGAAGCTCATAAGAACAGACAAAATCAGAGGATCTTGCTAATTCTCCATCTCTCCTGCACCATAACTGCAAAAATAATTAAATTGCAATATTTTTATGATAAATCAGGATAGGGATTATAATGAAAGCACATCCTGATACTGAAATATTTTCAGCATATATCTACTACAAACTGTTTCATTCTTTTTGTTGTTTTATGGGTTATAGAAAAAAAGTAAGAATTTTTAAATCATATTTCATGGGCCTAAAATATGGAATAATCAAATTTCTGCAAATAATTTCATGATAGATAATTTCATTAGTGGTATGTTAATATTCTGAAATTTCTTAGTGATTTTTAAATTTTTTATTTAATTATTATTTTTTTTAGATGGAGCCTTGCTCTGTCACCCAGGCTGGATGTGCAGTGGCAAGATCTAGGCTTATGGCAACATTCACCTCCCTAGTTCAAGCAATTCTCCTGCCTCAGCCTCCCAAGTAACTGGGACTACAGTCACTCATGCCCAGCTAATTTTTGTATTTTTAGTAGAGATGGGGTTTCACTATGTTGGCCAGGATAATCTCTATCTCTTGACTTTGTGATCTGCCTGCAGTGGCCTCCCAAAGTGCTGGTATTACAGGCGTGAGCCACTGCATGCAGCCTCTGTGATATTTTTAAAGTTACTAGATTCCTTGACATTTCTATCATGTTAATCTTATTATACTTCTTTTAACAGCGGTAAATGATTTCTGTGTCTTTCTTCAAACTAGAATGCTCTCAATTTTTTCTGTAGACATTTATGCAAAGGAGGTGTGCATATTTCTCTACAATAATATACTCCTATGAAAAGGCATTTTGAAATAATTTTTGCATACTAAAAACGGCAAATAAGATATTTCATAGAACAGATGTAATTGGTTCAGAGTCATATATATGTGGATTATATTTCTGTAGAAAATGTGGCAATACTTTTGCTTTCAGAGAAACTATTATTCTCTCTTAATTTAACAAGACATCAAACATGCATCAATTGTATGTCTTTTAAAGAGATAAAACTATGATGGACATTGCATTTGGGCCTAGCAATCTAAAGAAAGGAAACATGTAGAATGGTGGTTATGAATGAGATTACATTTTGATGGAGCTACAAAAATGTAAATTAAATAATTATAATTGGAGTTGCATACATTTTATATTAAAGGCAGATACGAAATGCAAAGAGAATATATAGCAGGTAGCAGTTAATAATTAATAAATATTCTATATATTTTCACATTCTTTCATAGGTTTAATTTCCTGCCAAGTTTAATTCTTTCTTAAAGTTTCCAAAAATCAAATCAAATTATTTTCAGAGTTCAGGCGGTCTCAATCATAACAATAGTCAATAGGCCATAAAAGAATACTAAGTTATTATTCAATTATAAACATAACCTAAAGTATGTATGAAAGTGGGTTTATATTATGGAATATATAATTTTAGTACTATATGTAGTCATCATCTTTAGTATTTTCAGAAGAAAGAGGAAAGAAGAAAAGATGAATTTAAAGTTTTATCACGGTATTATGATTACAACTTACAACAAACATCTCTGCAAAGCAAAACAAGCAAAACTGTGCTCCAACCACATTTGCCACTTTCAGGGTGTTTTTGAATTTTATTGTCTTTGCTTAAAATATTTATGTTTTCCTCTCTTGTAACCACATCATGTATTGAGGTTTTACTCATTTGTAAACTAACCATCTTATAAATGTCAGAATACACATCAGATTCATTTCTCCTTTACAGCATTTATGAATCTCTTTCTATATATATATTAATATACATCACCATTATTCATTAAAATTTTCAGTGTGTTTATTTGTGCATAGATCTTTCCATATTCATCTTTGTAGTACTCAATGGCCAACATGAGCCATAAATGCTCACTATATATGATTGTGGCTAGTTTTGAAAATGCATTTTGTCTACAGTAAGAGATAATGATGAGTGATTGTGATCAGGTTTCAGATGGATTATAAAATTATTTAAAAGTATAAATCAAATTAAATCAAACTTTGACAGCATGGCAATTTTTAAAATAGTATGGGTTTGGGGCCATAAAGACTTGCATTACAATCCTGGCTCACTAACTTTGTAGTTCTGTGAATATAGATCAAGCTTATTGCCCTTGAACTACAGTATCCTCCACATTTGGATACTATTACATAACATTTACAGTTGGTCTGACAGAAATTATTTTGTGAACAGTTGGTTTGGCATCTCTCATGTAGTATATGCTAAAATATGTAGCTAGTAACAGGAGAAGTGGCACTAGTCAACATCATCTATCAATTATCGAAGGAATGGCCAAAATAAAGTACCATAAGTCTATCATACTGGAATTAAGAAAATCATTAATTCTTTTAGGGCATATATATGTATATAGCATTTGCATTTTTATACTTATGAATTTAACTTAGGTGCCTCAATGATCTCATGTTAATATTTCAAATTCTAGATGCTCCAAGCCTAGAAAATGCTACAAATAATAGATAAGCATAGTTACACCATATGCTTTTTTTTACTTTTTAAGTTAAGAAAACTTTACTTTAAAATATGTAATTATGGATGATATAGAATATATGCTATTAATTGACAAGATAAGCTTATTTCTTTTTACTTAATTAACAGAGCTAAAATACTTAGTAGGTTTAGAAGCATGACAGTGTTGCTTTGTAGAATGTGAAATACAATTGTAAAAAGTCGCAAAAAGTAAATATAAGAGTATATGTGTATCACTATTTGAATTGCATATTATTTATTGAAAATATTGCATATGTTCATGGGAAGTTTGTGTGTGTGAGAGAGAAGGGGAGAAAACAAGGAGAGAAGAGAGAGAAGAAATGACAGTATGTATGCATTAAAAGTAAATTTTTAAAAATGATGAAATAAAAATTTTTAAAGTGGTAGAGAATGCATCAAAAGTACAGCACTAGTAAATAGCATATAATATTGATGCAAAACTAGTGTTGTCTTGCCCTGAGATTTATATTTTGGGCAAATTTTATCAAATGTTCCCATAGTAAACGTATAGTTTCATTAATAAAATAACTACTTTGATTTTCAAAACTCATTTCTAAAACAATCATTTCCTAAGAATGGCTTTTGTGTTGTCAGAAGTGGAGTTAGCATTCATCCTCTTACATTCAATTCCTCAGAAGCATAAATCTTTTCAAATGCAAGGAGATCCTAAAAATAGTAACTGGCCAGTAAAATCAGACTTCGCGCATTTTATCAGTTATTTATACACCATTTTCCCAACCGAGCACCCCACTGCCATAATGACCTGAATGCACGCAGTGCTCAGCTGCTGAGGCAAAGCTTACAAGCTGATTTTATTGCTCTAGACACATTGAACAACAGAAGAGCCCATCAGCACAGGAACATTAGGATGCTAGAAGTGTTTTCCAGTCATTTGCAATAGGAAATCACTCTACAGTATGAATATATATTAAACCTGTGTCTTTGTTTTCTTCAAAGAAGTCTATAGTAAATAGTATACTGTACTTTAGCAGCAGTGATAAATTTATTCTTCTAAACAAATTACAAAGGACATGATTTGATATTTAAGTTAAATGATCACTACTCCCCACTAATGGTTTTATGTTTAACCTTTTTGTCTACCAAAATTCTGGGCATATTGAATTATCTTCTATTGACTGAGAATAATAACCTTCATATCCATGGATACATAATAATACTTTTATTTTTTGGATTGGGTCCCAGACCTCACATAGAGTATTCCTATTATTATACCACAGTAATTGAATTTGTGTTGCCTCTGAGTCATTGAGTAACACAGTTATTTATGTATAACTCACCTGTCCTTGAAAAATAAAATGGTTTTTACATACACATACAGACACAGACACACACACACACACACACACACACTCCTATAGTACATCCATTCCAGAAATCAAAGTAATAACAGAATAATTGTCTCTAGCTCATAGGTTTTAGTTTAAACCTTTTCTCTCCTTAGAAATTTCATATATGGTAATTTATATTCACCATGGTTGACTTTATATTGTTACATCCTTATCCAATGCAAAATACAACATATGTCCAATGCCATGCCATAATGGTTGGCTGAATTATTGTCATAAAATGTATCATTACAAATACTTATTTTCATATATTATTTTCTGAAATATAAAACCTCCTATTGATATAAAAAATCCTCTAAAACACTTACTTATTGTCATAGCCTATTGTAGAGAATGATGCTGTAATGAAATTTTAGAGTTATTTTAAATCAAAAACCTATTGTGCTTAATTCTATGTATATGGTTTCAACAGGAATGAAAAGCTTTCAAATATTTGATAATACAATTGCAAGGCAAGCAAATTATGAACATTTTTTAAAATGTCATTAATATTTTCTTTATTCTGTGATGATTCTAAGCATGTTTGTATAATCCAGGAAATTTATTATTGTTCATAGATATTTCTTAAGACAATAATGTCATTGTCACTGTGTGTCTATTACCATCTTTCAATTTGCCAATACAGATAGAAATAAAGTATTGCTTCTATATTAATTAGTTAACAATGTATTGCAAGAAATTGTTGACAGAAATAATTAAAGGCTAAAATAACCTTTTTTGTGTGTAAGTATTCATTTTCTCAATATGGAGTGCAGTTTAAATAAAACATCAAACATAAATCTGAGAGTTGTCATAAATATAAACTGTGAAATCTCCTATGTCATGAAATGATTTGCTGTGGTGTCTAGCAGCATTCACAATTGTTTGGTCTTGAAGTGCCTTCAATCATTATAGGATAGGCTCTGGATTAGTTTCTGTTTCTTAATCATTACCTAATATGCAAAGCAAAATTGTATAAATTGAATGACTATAAATTATTCCTCATGTGCCCTTCAGCAGGCACACTAAGTAAAATGCACTGTTTCTTTAAATTAATGAAGCAGTTTTTGTTTTCTGTTTGTTTATTTTTTGAAGTGTATTACTTTCTAAACGTATTTTTCGTCGTGATATTTATGCTTTTTCTCTCATTCAAGAGTAAGAGCTTCTAAAAGGAAATAATTGTTTCTTCCTTAATTTACAGCATGTGTGAGTGCCTGGCAAACAAGTTTTAATAGTCTCTAGAGTCAATCACAGAATGTTAATTTTCAGACAATATTTCAACCAATGGGAAAATTTTATTTGATAAAAATACTTATATTTATACTTACTCGAAGTATACATCAAATCTATAATGTAAAAGCCAGTAATCATAAATAGAGCTTAAAATAACATGGATAAAATTTTTAAAGAGAACATGTTTCTACTTTTTAGTATATTCTAACATACTAACATTGTTGATAGGTTTTTGGAAACTGTGACTTTAAGCAAAATAATGTACAGAAGGTTCTCAAACAAAATTTTTTCTGTATATTAGTTCATTCTCACACTTCTATGAAGAACTGCCAGAGACTTGGTAATTAATAAATAAAAGAACATTAACTGACTCCCCACATGACTGAGTAGCCTCAGGAAACTTACAAACATGGCAGAAGGGAAAGAAACACATCCTTCTTTACATGACAAACAGAGAAGTACAGAGTTAAGAGGGGAAAAGCCCCTTATAAAACCATTAGATCTTGTGAGAACTCAGTCATAGTCTAATCTCCTTCCATGGAGTTCCTCCCACGAGGTTCCTCCCAGGACACACAGGGATTAGGAGTATTACAATTTAAGATGAGATTTGAGTAGGGCATAGCCAAACCATGTCATCATGTAGTGTTATTTTGTTATAACATTGATTTAAAAATACTTTTATTACACATTGTTTTGCTTAAAGTTCCAATTTCCAAGAACCTGTCTAGGTTGTGAAGACTTATTTTATTAACTGCTGGGTACCCAATGAATATGACAGTTTCTTGTACATAGTAGATAATTTTTGATATACTTTGTAACTGATTCTCCAAAGTAATGTTTTCCAAAGCTATGTATAGAAAGAGAAAAGAAAAAAAAATGCCAGTTTAAACAGATTTTTGTGTTTGTGTGTTTAATTTATTTCATCAATTAGATCTAGTAATCTAAAAACCCAATAAATATAACAGTATTTCAAATTTTAATTTTCCTAAATTTGTACATGACATCTCTGGGGAGATAGTAAGCATTCTCAGAGCTTATTTCTGTTATGCCTCATAGAAACTTATTTAGAATTAGTGAAAACTTATTCTATCTTAAGAATCAGTAAACACGCTGCATGGCATGTTTTAGAATTATTCTGAATTTTTGACTTATTTTCTATATAAGTAAACAGTAGGAAATGTGTACCTTGGGGAAAGATAGAAGAGAGATTATATGTTAACACAATACAAAATTAGAAAAACAATTTGTTTCAGTCTGGATGAAGTAAAATGTTTGCTTTGTAATTTTCCATCTATTATCTTTGATCAAGAAGCCTATCTTTATCTTTCCTTAATATTTTAATATTTGCTATGCAACATTTACTGTATAAGATAATTGAAGTTTACTTAATTTATTAATATCATACCAAGGATATTTTGTTTTAAGATGTTTCCACCCTTAAAGTTGCCTAATGAATTGGAAAACTATATATTAAATATTCTCTGTTGATATGTAATCTAGAAATACAGGCTGTGATATTGAGATTCTAGATATTGAATAAACACATTAATATTAAAATGTGCTTATTTCTTGGAATTTTAATAGAATTACACTGACAGAAATAATTTAAAATAATGCATAATTAAATAACATTTGTCTATATCATTTTAGGTAATAAAATTGTGTCACATGGTGAGATGAAATTGATATAATTAGGGCATGGATGAGGCATGATAGGTAAGGTAAAGTATGGGTGGAGAGTAAAGAAATGTGTCATATTGAAGGGTTAAAGAACAAAATTGATTATAAACTCCAATGTGATATTCATTTTAACATTCATTTCAGAACATGATGTGACCACATGTGACTGACAGTTAAATATATTCTCTACCTATAATTTCATATTATGTTGACCAGAACTTTTGGATCTTTCCACTTTAGAGTTCTTGGTTGATAAAGAAGAAAAGATCTTGAATGGTTTATTAATGCAGAAAATATCAGCTATTATTTGGTGTATTAACCTGTTCTCACACTTCTAGTAAAACACACTAGAGACAGAGTAATTTATTTTAAAAAAGAGGCTTAATTGACTCACAGTTCTGCAGGGCTGTGGAAGCCTCAGGAGACTTGCAATCATGGTGGAAGTGGAAGCAAACACATCCTCCTTTTTGTGACAGCAGGAAGAAGACTGAGAGTGAAAAGGGAGAAGTTCATTATAAAACCATCAGATCTTGTGAGAACTCACTCACTATCATGAGAAAAGTATGAAGGTAACCACCCCTATGATTGAATTACCTCCTACCATGTTCTTCCCATGACACATGGGGATTAAGGTAACTATAATTCAAATAGAAATATGGCTGATGACTCAGTCAAACCATATCATTTCAGCCCTGGCCCCTCCAAAATCTTATTTCCTCACAATTCAAAACATAATCATGCCCTTCCAACAGTTCCCCAAAGTCTTAACTCATTCCAGCATGAACTCAAAAGTCCAAGTCTAAAGTCTTACCCTCCAAGTCTCTAGGAAGTTCCAAACTTTCCCACAATTTCCTATCTTCTTCTGAGCCCTCCAAACTGTTTCAACTGCTGACCTTTACCTAGTTCTAAAGTTGCATTCACATTGTTGGTTATCTTTACAGCAGTGCCCCACTCTCAGTACCAATTTACTGTATTAGTCTATTCTCATGCTGCTAATAAAGATATATCTGAGACTGAGTAATTTATAAAGGAAAGAAGTATAATTCACTCACAACTCCATAGAGTTGGACAGGACTCAGAAAACTTCCAATCATATGGAACGGGAAGCAAACAAATCCTTTTTTACATGGTTGCAAGAAGAGTGAAAGTGAAAGGGTGAGGGGAGAAAACCCCTTTTAAAACCATCAAATCTCATTAGGACTCACTCACTATCATTATTTCCTCCATAATTCAATTACTTCCCATCAGGTCCCCCCATGACACATGGTAATTATGGAAACTGCAATTCATGATGAGATTTGAGTGGGGACACAACCAAACTATATCAGTTCAGGAAGTAGCAAAGTAGCTATGATCTAAAATGGTTTATTTTGATTATTTTTCCTAAATAAATGAATTTATGTATGCAAAACCCTTAATGGCAAAATTCAATAAAACAACTGTAATTTGTAGAAAATATAAAAATTGAGATGTTCCCTATGGAAACATTACTGTATGTTATTTGGCCATCAGTAATTTGTGAGTGACAGGCAATGGCTATAGAATGGAATTATACAAAATGTTCAACTAATCCAAAATAAGTTAGAGAAGCTAGAAAAAAAAGTACAAAAGTAGATGAGACAAATAAAAAACAAACATAAAAATAGCAGATCTTTTGTTTCCATTGTTTTCGGTGTTATAGTCATGAAGTCTTTGTCTATACCTATGTCCTGAATGTTATTGCCTAGGTTTTCTTCTAGGGTGTTTATAGATTTAGGTCTTATGTTTAAATCTTTAATCCATCTTGAGTTAATTTTTGTATAAGGTGTAAGGAAGGGGTCCAGCTTGAGTTTTCTGCATGTGGCTAGCCAGTTTTCCCAACACCAGTTATTAAATAGGGAATCCTTTCCCCATTGCTTGTTTTTATCAGGTTTGTCAAAGATCAAATGGTTGTAGATGTTTGGTGTTATTTCTGAGGCCTCTGTTCTGTTCCATTAGTCTATATATCATTTTTGTACTAGTACCATGCTATTTTGATTACTGTAGCCTCGTAGTATAATTTGAAGTCAGGTAACATGATGCCTCCAGCTTTATTCTTTTGCTTAGAATTTTCTTGGCTATATGGGCTCTTTTTTGGTTCCTTATGAAATTTAAAGTAGTTTTTTTCTAATTCTGTGTAGAAAGTCAATGGTAGCTTGATGGGTATAGCATTGAATCTATAAATTACTTTGGGCATATGGCCGTTTTCATGATATTGATTCTTCCTGTCCATGAGCATAGAATGTTTTTCCATTTCTTTGTGTCATATCTTATTTCCTTGAACAGTGGTTTGTAGTTCTTAGAAAGGTTCTTTACATTTCTTGTAAGTTGAAAAATGAGATATAATTAAACTAAAGAGCTTCAGGGCAGCAAAAGAAACTATCATCAGAGTGAACAGGCAATCTACAGAATGGGAGAAAATTTTTGCAATCTACCCATATGACAAAGGGCTAATACCCAGAATTTACAATTAACTTAAACACTTAAACAAATGTACAAGAAAAAGCAAACAACCCCATCAAAAAGTGGGCAAATGATATGAACAGATACTTCTCAAAAGAAGACATTTATGCAGCCAACAAACATATGGAAAAAAAGATCATCATCATTGGTCATTAGACAAATGGAAATCAAAACCACAATGAGATACCATCTCATGCTAGTTAGAATGGCATTCATTAAAAAGTCAGGAAACAGAGGCTGGAGAGTATGTGGAGAAATAGGAACAACTTTACACTGTTGTACACTGTTGGTGGGAGTGTAAATTAGTTCAAGAATTGTGGAAGACAGTGTGGTAATTCATCAAAGACCTAGAACCAGAAATACCATTCAATCTAGCAATCTTGTTACAGGGTATATACCCAAAGGTTTATAAATCATTCTACTATAAAGACATATGCACATATATATTTATTGCAGCACTATTCACAATAGCAAAGACTTGGAATCAACCCAAATGCCCATTAATGATAGACTGGATAAAGAAAATGTGGCATATATACACCATGAAATACTATGCAGTAATATAAAAGAATGAGTTCATGTCCTTTGCAAAGATAGGGATGAAGCTAACACAGGAACAGAAAATCAAACATGGTATGTTCTCATTCGTAAGTGGAAATTGAACAATGAAATCACATGGACACAGGGAGGAGAACATCACATCGTGGCCTGTTGGGGAGTGGGGGTGGGGTAAGGAAGGATAGCATTAGAAGAAATACCTAATGTAGGTGACAGGTTGATGGGTGCAGCAAACCACCATGGCACATGTATACCTATGTAACAAACCTGCAGTTTTGGTACATGTATTCCAGAACTTAAAGTATAATTTAAAAAATAGTAATCATAATTAAAAAATAAAATTAAGACAGAAATAATAAAGTTAAATACATAAATTGTCTAAACAGCCTAATAAATTGCAGATTGTCAGATTGGACCAGAAAGTAAAATACAACTCTATGCTGCCTACTCACAACCAACTCGAATTATAAATACACAAACAGATTAAAAGTTAAAGAATGTAAAATAATATACCATGTTTCCACTAATTGAGGAAGGAAAAGCTGCATAGTGACTTTATGAGCATTTAACAGCAACTTAAGTTAAAATAATTAGAACAGCAAAAGGATTACATCATATTGACAAAGTATTCAATTTATCAAAACTCATAATAATTCTAATCATTCACATACCTAATCCTGGAGATTTAGAATATTTTATATTTTATTGTTTAGTTCATGTATTAACATTAAATTTTTATTTTTGATAATTACAAAAGAGCTATAGAAAATGTTAATATTAGGTGGAGCAAGGTGAAGGGTATATAGGAACTCAATATTATTAATTTTTTTGATGTCCTTAAATTATTTTGAAATAAGTTTTACAATGCCTTCTTGATTTCTATAATATGCTATTCCTGGTAGTCTATTTCAAAAAAAAAAAAAAACAAATCTACCTGCTATCATTTCAATAAGTAATGTTTTTCAGATATTGGTCAAACAAAAAGAAAAAGATCAGTAAGAATGTAGAAAGCTTAAACAATGCAATGCTATCAACCACATTCCTAATTGACATTATAGAACACTCTAACAACACTAGCCTAAATAGTATTTTAAGAAAACATGAGTATTTTTCAAGAGAGACTATATTCTAGACCACAGGAGAAGTTTTAATACATATAAAATATTCAACTCACAAAGTATATGTTCTCTGACAAGCATAGAATTCAATTAGAACTCAATAATAGAAACATGAGGAAAGTGCCCATATATTTGGAAACAAAAATGAAACACTTGTAATTAACTTTCTAAATAACACTTGAGCCAAAGGAAAATAAAATGAAAAGTTAGAGACAATAACTGTCTCAAATCAGTATTTTTACTTTTCCATATAAGAAAATTAAAAAAAAAGAAGAAATGAAGTTCAATGTTTCGAAAGAGAGACTGTCTCAAGGAAAAAAAAAAAGAAAAGAAAAAAGGAAAAGAAAAAGTGTCCCAGATGAATTCAAAGAAGTATTACTTGATATTAAAAAGGATCTGCCTCATGAACTCGAAAAGAGGATTAATTTTTTTCTATTTGCTTTTTGTTGTTATTGTTGAAATTTTCGTATTTTGGACCAATATTATCTTCTAGTGTGTAATGAGAAAATTGTGTTAGTGGACCATACTTTTTATTTCAGCCATATATTTCCAGGACTCTGTGAATATGTATATACATTTTCTAGTATTAAAACCAAATTTTTATGATTCCCACTAGTTTTTCCTTTCTTGTTACTAGGCAAAAGGAAAAGCTATTTTACAGATTTCCTGGACCTGAGTACATGATATAGATTTAAGGTAAAAAGCATTCAGTGAAGTCCAAAAGAATTTATAGACACAAATACATACAAAATAATTAAATCACATATTACATTTCAGTCACATATCCTTTCTGATAAATCTTAGATGACAGCCTAATATATAGAAATAATAAGAAGTAATTTTAATATCAGATAAACTCTCTTTATATTTTTGTGTCTGTGATTATATATTAGATACATATATATTTTTAATATATTTTTGGATACTATAGAGGATGTGACGCCTACATATGCTGTCCTAAAGTATATTCCTATTTTGAGTATAATATCATATTACTATAAGTATAATCCTAGAAACATTGCATTGGCAAGAAATTGAATATTATAAATAAAATATTGATTTGTAAGCTATTGCTTTCTCTAACATTTATGTGATAGTAAAGTACAATCTTATTTTTTTATGATTCTATTATTTAATTCATTCAAAAACATTTATTGACATTGTGTAAGATGAAAATATTGCCAGAAAACGCTGATTATGACGGTTTAAAGAAAACCTTTAACTTGTTGCCTATGATAAAAAATTGTACAATGCTAAAAGCTGTCATATATAATCCATACCTATTAGAATAACATATGCTGTATGTATAGAAGGAGAGGTAGAAATGCAGGGATGCACTTTTAACAAATATGTCTTTCACATTTAGTGTTTTCTTATTGGTTTATATCGTTTTTAAATTTTGGCACTTAAATAATCGTAATTTGAATCACAAGTACTTCAGTGCTTTGCCAAACATTTTATCTAATTGTCTCTTTCAGTTATTTGTTGTTGTATAATGAACTACATCAAATTTTAGTGAATTTAAATGACAGTAGTTTTAGTCACGGCTGGGCAATTTGGAAAGGCCTTGAAAGGGAAAGCTGGTCTCTGCTGCCCCAGTGCAGTTGGAAGGGTCTTCCCTAGAATTATCTGACGTCTTGCTCACTCAAATGTTGGGGCTTGGACTAGGACACCTCAAATAGCCAGGCCTTCTTGGGCATTTCTTTTTATCTCCATGGAGTCTCTTCCTGTGTCTCTCCAACATTGATTCTTTAAGGAAGCACAGGTTTTTGTTTTGCTTTGATTTGTTTTTTATATTTGCTCACATGTCTTTAGAGGAAAATTGTAGCAGCTTTTTTTTTTTTCCCTAGAACACAGGCATAATGCAATATCGCCTCTGCTGCATTCTACTCTATTAACTATGTCAATTTCAAAGACCATCAGAAATTCAAGAGAGGGAAAATGGACTCCACCTCTAGGTAGAGACTGTTAGGCTTCTGGAACATCATATAAGACTAAATATGGTCTTATGGCCATTTTTGGAAAACAAAATATACCAGAAATGGGTCAAGGGCTAAGAAGCATTCACTAGAAAATTATCCCAAAGACTCACAGACATAAAAGTGTTTTGAGTTTCTCTTATTCCAAAGCACTTCAATGCATTCCCATTAAAACGTGGGATTATAGTATTTTAAGTCTGTTTGTCTCTCCAAATAAACTCTATATTTCTTAAAGATAGAAATTGTGCCTCATTTTTCAATATGTGTGGGTGGCTGTGTACATACACATAAACATATATCTATATTATCTCTCACACATTAGGTATTCAGTAAATGCATCTTGAAATAAATAGACTATAATTGAACTATAGTGTTACAAACAGAGTTGATCTTATTTTGTCTCATATGAGGGCAAGAGTTAGTATATTGGTAGAGTTAGTGTGCCATGTTGGGTCCTCTAGCAAAAAGAAGCATAAAACAAATTGAATGTGAATGCAATTTGGTACGGGTAATGCCATGTAAAGTTAAAAGAAAGAAGGAACAGAATTTGGCAGGAAGAACTTTTACTTCAATGCAGATATGATAGTTGTGAAAAGAGAAAGGAAAGGGGAGACATGGCAGTAGGGAGCACCTCAAACTCTAGCCATTGTACTTGCAGTATTCCTGCTGAGCTTAGCCATTGCCTGGAAGCAGCCCAAAGAGAATATGACCTCAGTGCTGCAGTAGATTCTGAATCATGGAAGCTGGAGGCTGTTATCTGACTATAAGTCTCAGAGTAATTTCTCACTTGAAGGGAGGTCCGAGTAGCACACCTTAAATGGCTTTTTTTAATTTTAATTTTTGGAGATGGAGTCTCTCTCTGTCACCCAGGATGGAGTGCAGTGGTGTGATATTGGCTCACTGCAACCTCTGCCTCCCGGGTTCAAGTCATTCACCTGCCTCAGCTTCCTGAGTACCTGAAACTATAGGTGTGGGCCACCCACACCCAGCTAATTTTTGTATTTTTAGTAGAGACAGGGTTTTGCCATGTCAGCCAGGCTGGTCTCAAACTCCTGACTTCAGGTGATCTGCCCACCTCAGCCTCCTAAAATGCTGGGAGTACAGACTCGAGCCACCACACCTGGCCATGGCTGACTTCTTATATCCCATGCACCAGTACCAATCTACTTCACACAGTTTTGGTAAGCAGCTCCTGCAAGTTTACTGAGACCTTGTCTTTAGAAAAGAAACCTAAAAGAGGGAAGTTAGTTGGACAAATTATAGTCACTGACTCTAATATAGATGTCAGAACTGAATAAGGTAATCATCTTTTCCTTTCTCCATTATTCATTCTAAATACTCCGTATCCTCAGAATTATCACATCTTCAGGTTTTTGTTGGTGGTGGTGGTTTATTTTTGTTTGTTTGTTTGTTTGTTTTGGTAATGTGACCCAAACTTGTATTCATGAGGTTCTAAGCCTTAGATATTCTTTCACTTCTCAAGGCTAGCTGCATTTGCCTGTTCACTGCAACAATTAGACAAGAGAGAATCAAGTGGTACACAGGCAAATCACTGGGGTTCTAGCGTGACCTCCATTGTGTGAAAACATCTGAATCCTCCTATGAATTTGGGTAAAAATATCAGGCTTCTCCTACGGAGCTTGCCAAAATGGTGATTTCTTACCCACTGATTCCTGGATCCAAGGAGCTCAAAGTGCTTAAACATTTCAGGCTTTTTCTATTCTGTTCCATTGATCGATGTGTCTATTTTTGTACCAGTACCATACTATTTTTGTGACTATAGCCTTGCAGTATAATCTGAAGTCAGGTGATGTGATGCCACTGGCTTTGTTCTTTATTTTTTAAGAATGCTTTGGCTATCCAGGCTCTTTTTTTGGTGTCTCATAAACTTCGGGACTTTTTTCTCTAATTCTGTAAAGAATGGCATTGATAGTTCAATTAGAATTGTGTTGTATCTGCATATAGTTTTGGGCAATTGGGTAATTTTACAAATATTGATTCTTTCAATCCATGAGAATGGGATGTTTTTCCATTTGTTTGTGTCATCTATGAATTATTTAATCAATATTCTGTTGTTCTTCTTGTAAAGGTCTTTCGCTTACTTGGATAAATGTATTCTTAGGTAGATACTTAAATTGTGGCTTTTACAAATGAGATTGAGTTCCTGAAATGTCTCCTAACTTGACTGTTACTGGTGTATAGAAATGCTATTGATTTTTATGCATTGGTTTTGCATCCTTAAACTTGACTGGAGTCATGTCTAGGAGTCTTCTGGAGGAGTCGTTTCGGTTTTCTAAAGATATTTCTTCAGTGATCAGAGATAATTCAACTTCCTCTTTTACAACTTGGAAGCCATATACCTACAACCAACGGATCTTTGACAAAGCTGAAAAAGATAAACAGTTAGGAAAGGATACTGTATTCAGTAAGTGGTGCTGGAAAAATTGGCAGCTATATGCAGAAGAATAAAACCGGACCTCTACCTCACATCATATACAAAAATTAACTCAAGACGGATAAAGGACTTAAATGAAAGATGGGAAAATATAAAAGTCCTAGAAGAAAACCTAGGCAAAATTATTCTGGACGTTGTCCTAAAGAAATATTTTTTGACTAACACAAAAACAAATGCAACAGAAACAAAATTAGATAAATTGAACTTAATTAAGCTTAAAAGCTTCTGTACAGCAAAATAAACAATCAGCAGAGTAAACAGGCACCCTAAAGAATGAGAGATGTTAAATCTAGTTTTGGAAGTACTAGACTGGCTGATTCTTCTGGTCTCCATCTTTCCCCCATGCTGGATTCTTCCTGCCCTTGAACATCAGATTCCAAGTTCTTTAGCCTTTGGACTCTTGGACCTAGTTGTTTGCCAATATCTCTCAGACTTTTGGCCTTAGACTGAAGGCTGCACTGTTGAGACTTGGACTTGCTTCCTTGTTCCTCAGCTTGCAAATGGCCTATTGTGTGACTTCAATACTAATACTCCTTAATAAGCTCACTTTAATATATACATCTATCCTATTAGTCATGTCTCTCTAGAGAACCCTAACTAATACAGTAAGCTCCCATTTAGTGATGCTAGATGAGACTTTACAGATAAGGAAAGAAAACCCAACCTTAGAAAATATATCTATCCCTGGGGCCATGAACTCATAGCTCTTCCAGTTCAGAAGAGGACCGAAGTGATCAACTCACAACCAAATGGCTGTTTTCTCTCCGTGAGTAATAGTGACAAACCAGGGGTTCAGTATGGGTCTCTGCTACTGACAAAATAGACATTCACAGGAGAAAATAGCTACATTGGCCTCGTTAGGTGATAATCTATGCTTTGAGACCCAAGTATAGCCTCCATTATCTGTCACTGTGGCTGGATCATTCATGTGCTCATCATTCTAGTCTAGCTAATGATGAAGGCTGGCTAGTAGCAATGAGTAAATTTATTTTGTACACTTGCTATTTGATTGCATCTACAGTAAGTATGCATTAACATGTAATTAAAATGTTCACAATTCTCAATCCTATGTTATATGCTCATTTACATGATTCACGTCTAGACTTCTTTGTCTTAGATCTTCTTCTCATTTCAGAACCTGACAAGAAGTCCAAGCCATCAAGCACAGCCCAAAGATCTGTAAATATTTTCACCTCAGAGCATTTTTTTTGGTACTATGGTGAGTTTTAGAGAGGACTGACATACATACGTTCTGGTCCTCTTTGGGCTTCATACTATATATACCATTTTGACCTTATGATGGACTAATGCTCTGCCAATCTATCTTTATTATTTTGTAGGTTAAAAATAACTAACCTCCTAAAGGAGCAGTCCTAATTGCCCAGGCATTTAATAACACAAAGTGAAGCATTTGTCTCTGTGAAAGACCTGTAATATACCAGAGGATGTTCCTTAGAAATCATATAATACACGAGTAAAGTGGAATTTTCAGCCCTACTTAAATCTGGCAGGCACCTATGTCACAGAGAATATGGGCAGTAGCAGTATTCCCAGCTGTAGAATGCATTCACTCCAAATGCAGAGAGGTTTATAGGCATTATGGTTTCTTTGTAGTAGGTAATGCAAGGTACAGCAATATATTTTTTACACTGGAGGAAATGACTTGGTATGTTCTGCTTAATGGATCACTAAACATGTATAGAAGTTGTAGAGTCTTTCATATTAAAAGGTTTATCTGCTACCTTATGGAGTACATGTAGCTTGCCCAAAGTCTCTAGCAAGCTAGCCACCTCATGTTTATCAGGCATAATCAGCATGATGTCATTGATGTAAAGGATGAATAAAATATTCATGTGTATTTCAGACAGTCTAAAGCACTTTGAATTATATTATGACAGAGGGCAGGAGCGTTCACATAGGCCTCGGGCAAAACTGTAAATTAATATTACTGTAGTATCCAGGTGGATATAAAATGGTTTGGATCTTCTTTCCTGAATGCAATGAAAATAGGTGTAATTGCCTAATAAATGACTGCATACTATGCATCTGAGCTTCTATTAATCTCTAGCAACAATAAGTATGACTAGTATGATGGCTGCAAGTCGGGCTGCCTGTGTGAGTTTCAGTGATCTCCAAGAGCCATCTGATTTCAGCAGAGGACAACCTAGTTAATTAAATGGAGTTACAATTGGAACCACCATGCCTGAATCCTTTGGAACTTCAAGAATTGTACCATTATTTGAGTATATTCTCTCTCTTTCTGCCACTGCTCCCTCAAGGAATGTTCTGATTTACTGTCTTGGCTTGCAGGGGACAATTTTGGAGGCTTTCATTTGAGTTTTCCTGGAATATAGCTCTACTTTTGAGGCTAAAGACCCTATGTAGCAGTAACTGATTTAGTATCAAATGTAACACTCAGGGAATGAAAAATGACATGGAAATTTAACTAACAGTTTATGATCTTGCTTCTGCATATCTCCACTCAAACATGGGGTTTTAATGGCACTTTGGGCTTCTAGGCATAAATCCCAATTTATGACCCTATGTCCAAAAGTCCTCATACTCCTGAGTGTTTACATTCACACAGTGTACAGTCACCTAGGTAAATGTCCATAGACTCGTATGGAGAAGAGCTGAAGGAATGATTAGAGTAAATACTTGCTTAAGTCAGTGGATTCTGGATCTGAACACTGGCTCATGTCTGGTAACTGAGGAAGAGATCGCAAGATTT
This sequence comes from Cacajao melanocephalus, assembly GCA_963573385.1. Classification (NCBI taxonomy): domain Eukaryota; kingdom Metazoa; phylum Chordata; class Mammalia; order Primates; family Pitheciidae; genus Cacajao; species Cacajao melanocephalus. The sequence goes on along the minus strand of CAUYLG010050989.1, from coordinate 34,168 downwards.
TATTGGGAAAGCCACCCAAATACTCTTGTTTCTTCTGATTATAAATATTGAACACCATATTTATTTGCTATGTCTCCCTTAGGAAACAATAACAGTAACATGCTCTATAAACTAACTCATCAACTTATTAATAAATCCCCCTGTACTACGCTTCTGATCTGGCTGATCTTTACAGCAGTGTTGACTCCCTGGCTTTAATAAATAACACCTTTCCTTTATCCCTCTAGTGATCCATAATTTCTTTCACAATTAACAGGCAAACTCTGTGGCTACATCTTCTACTATCATCAGCACTAGTCTGTAGAAGAGAGTTACTTTTTAGTGTGACCAGTGTTCCTTTCACCAGTACAATTATTAAGTCTTTGGCTAAGATGAAGGGCTCTGGTTCTTCCCATGGAACAATGTTCTTTTGCAGTTCCTCTGACCTTACGTTATATAATTATTTTATGAACACACTCCTCAGTCCTTTTATTTCTTTTATCTACCATCTGTCACAGTAAGTGAGGTACTTCAACTTTATTTAATATAAGCCATCAGTTTCTCCAAGGTTTTTTTTCCTGATTTATTGAGATATAATTGACAAATAAAAATTCCATATACTTCAGGTATACAACTTGAAATTTTTGTATACATATACAATATACTGTGAAATCATTAACATAATCTAGTTAATTATGATATCTATTATCTCACCTTTTTTTCTTTTTTGTGGGATGAAGACTAAAATCTACTACCTTAGCAGATTTCAAGTTTATAATACGGTATAAACTATAGTCTCATAGTTGTACATTAAATCATCAATTATTCATCTTGCATAACTGAAACTTTGTACCCTTTGACCAGCCTCTTTTTATTTATCCTACCCTCAACTCCTGATCACGAGCATTCTACTGTTTCTGTGAGTTTAAGTATATTAGATTTCGCATATAAGTGAAATCACACAGTATTTACCCACCTTAAAAAAGATGGAAATTCTGCCATTTGTGACATGGATGAGCCTGGAGGACATTAAACTCAATGAAATAAACCAGACACAAAAAGATAAATAGGATCTCCAGGTTTTAAAAAGTCACCCTAGCAACTAGTTTGCATAATCCCCTGGGATCCCTGCCAGGGTATTAAATCTTGTGTTCCATAAAAGTGACCCTAAGTCAATGAATTTTCAAAATCCAGATCCTTGAAATAGAGGAGTAGAGTCCAGGTGGTATTGCTGAACCATTGTAAAAACCGGCAAGGTCAGAGCAGCAACCACGGGGGCTTTTACTGACAGAAAGTTGAAGAGTTATTTAATAAAACGTGGTAATGCTAGGAATAAAATCCAATATCAGGGCTACTCCCATGCATCCTGTTACATGCTAGCTAATTTTCGCAGCTCCTTGGGGTTGTAATTTTCTTCCTCTTATATCACACTTTGCATATTGGCAGACTGGTTATGATGAGATTTAACTATAATTATCAGTCCAGAATAGCTCCTGAGAGTTCACCTATTAGCTTTGGGGGTAAATGTCTCTGTAAGGTTTTCTCAAACAAACAAATATATTAGCTCTTTAAAGGGTAGATGGGTTACCTCTGTAGGTTCTGAATGTTCAGAGGAGTATGAGAAGGTCTAATAATCAGAGAAATCCACCCTAATTACTGATAGTCATTGCTTCCCTGTCTTAGGTAAAGTATTTTCCTTGGCTGGGAATTTTGTTCTCAGTGGGACAACTCTATGGCCACCACACTAGGTTGCATTTTAATAAAAGGTTGCTTTCCTGGTCAAGATGCATTCATCTTAAAGATTCAAAATTATTTACCTTAAAAGTTTACACGTACACATAAAAAATACACAGACACATATTTCAAGTTTCGTGAAAAAATAACTAAGGATTGATAGGCACTGATGAATTTAAATTTTCAGGTTATGCGCATAAGGAGGAGTTAGTTGTCGTTGTTTTTGTCTTTGTTTTCCTCTTCTCCTCACAGAAGACCATACGTTTTCCAGGCATAATTTTAATCTATCTATTGTCTGATAGGAGAAACAAATAGAATTTATGGTATAAGTTTAATGCTTCCAAAGAGTATATATGACCAGATTAATAGGTTAAATAAAATGATGTTTTCATTTTTGTAGTTTATTTAAATAATTATTTATCTTTACTTTAGATTCATGGGGTACATGTGCAGGTTTGTTACAAGGGTACGTTGTGTGATGCTGATGTTTGGGTTTCTATTTACCTTGTCACCCAAACAGTGAACATAGGACCCAACACTATATCAAACTTCTTCACCCATTGCTCTCCTCCATCCCTCCCCACATACAGAGTCTTTGGTGTCTACTTTTCCCATCTGTATGTTCATGCGAACCTAATATTGAGGTTCTCACTTGTAAGTGAGAATAGGCAATATTTGGTTTTCTGTTTAGGTATTAATTCATTTAGGATAATATTCTCCAGATGTATCCATGTTGCTGCAAAGAACATGATTTCTTTCTTTCCTATGGCTGCATATTATTCCATGGTATATATGTACCACATTTTTAAAAATCAAATCCACCATTAACAGGAACTTAGGCTGATCTGATGTCTCGGCTATTGTGAGTAGTGCTGTGAAAAATATACAAATGTAGGTTTTTTTTTTAACATAATGGTTTATTATCTTTTGAGTATATATCCAGTAGTGGGATTTTGGGGTTGAAAAGTAGTTATACTTTCAGTTCTTTGAGAAATCACCAAACTGCTTTCCACTGGGGCTGAACCAAATTACTTTACCACCAACGGTGCATAAGTGTTCCCTTTTCTATGCAACCTCAACAGCATGTGTTATTTTTTGACTTTTTAGTAGCCATTCTGATTGGTATGAGGTGGTGTTTCCTTGTGGTTTTGATTTGCATTTCTCTGATGATTGGTGATGATGAGCAGTTTTTCATGTTTGCTGGCCACATGGTATGTTTTCTTTTAAGAAATGTCTGTTCATATCCTTTACCCACTTTTTATTGGGGCTGTTTTTTTGTTGTTGTTGATCTGCTTACACTTCTTATGAATTGTGAATATTAGACCACTGTTGGATTATTTTTTTGCAAATATTTTCTTGCATCCTGTAGGTTATTTACTCTATTAACAATCATGTGTTAATTTTTTTGTTATTGTTGCAATTGCTTTTAAGACTTAGCCATAAATTATTTGCCAAGACTATTATTGAGAAGAGTATTTCCAAGGCTTTTTTTCCAGGATTCTCATAGTTTGAGATCATCTTGTGTTAATTGTTGTATATTGTCGGAGGTATATTCTCTGAGGCATATTCTTCTGGATATAGTTGGCCAGTTTTTCCAGTAGCATTTATTGAACAGAGGATTCGTTCCCAATTATTTATTTTTGTCAACTTTGTCCAAGGTCAGTGGACTGGAGGTATATGGTTTTATTTCTGGGTTCTCTATTCCATTCCATGGTCTATGAGTCTATTTTTGTACTAGTACCATGATGTTTTAATTACTGTAGACTTATAGTATACCTTGAACTCAGGTAATATGATTCCTTCATCTTTGCTCTTTTTGCTTAAGATTGCTTTGGCTATTTGGGCTCTTTCTGGTTTCATATAAATTTTAGAGTACTTTTTTCCAATTCTGTAAAAGAAAATGCTATTAGTAATTTAATAGAAATACTTTTGAATGAGTTCATTGCTCTGGACAGTATGGACATTTTAGCAATATTGATTTTGTTCAATCCATGAGCATAAAATGTTTTTTCATTTCCTTCAGCAGTGTTCTACAGTTCTTTGCAGAGATCTTTCACCTTCTTGACCATGGTTAGACGTATTTCTAGGAGATTTTTGTTTGTTTGTTTTTGTTATGGTAATACAATCATGTTCTTGATTTGGCTCTCATTTTGAATGTTACTGATGTATAGAAATGCTGCTGTTGATTTTTGTACATTGATTCTGTATCCTGAAAACTTTGCTGAAGTTATTTATCAGGTCTAGGAGTTTTTTGACAAAGTTTTTAGGTTTTTCTAGGTACAGAATCACATCATCAGCAAAGACAGATAATTTGACTTCCTCTTTTTCTATTTGGATGTCTATTTCTTTCCCTTACCTGATTTTGCTCTAGGATTTCTGGTATTATGCTGAATAGGAGTGCTGAGAGTGGAAATCCTTTTTAAATCCAGTTCTTAGTGGGAATGCTATACCTTTTCCCCATTTAGTTAGTTGGATGTGGGTCTTTCAGAGATGGTTCTTATTATTTGAGATGTGTCTCTCTTATGCTTAGTCAGTTGAGAGTTTTTAGCATGAAGAGATTTTGGATTCTATCAAGTGCTTTTTCTGCATTTATTCAGATGCTTGTATGATTTATTTTAATTCTGTTTATGTGGTTGATGCACATTTATTGATTTGCATATGTTCAACCAATCTTGCATGCCAGAAATAAAGCCCACTTGATCATGGTGAATTAATATTCTGATGTGCTGCTGGATTTAGTTTGTTAGTATTTTCTTGATTTTTTTTTTTTGCATCTGTATTTACTAAGGATATTGACCTATAGCTTTATTTTTTTGTTGTTGTTGTGGCTTTGCCAGATTTTGGTGTCAGAATGACAGTGGTTTCAAAGAATGGGTTAGAGAGGAATTCTTCCCCTCATCTTTTGGAATAGTTTCAGTAGAGTTGGTACCAGCTCTTCTTTGTATGTCTGTTAGAATTTGGCTGTGAATCCATCTGATCCATAGCTTTTTTTGTTGGCAACTTTTTTATTACTGATTCAATTCTGGAACTTATTAGGTTTGTTCTGGGTTTCAATTTCTTCCTGATTCAATCTTGGAAGGCTGTGTCTTTCCAGGAATTTATTCATTTCTTCTAGATTTTCTAGTTCATGTGCATAGAGGTGTAAACAATAGTTGTGGAGGATATTTTGTATTTCTGTAAAATTATTTGTAAGGTAATTTTTATCATTTCTGATTGTGCTTATTGGGATTTTGGTCTCAGTTTCATTTCGTCCTGCTCTGATTTAATTATTCATTTTCTTCTGCTATATTTGGAATTAGTTTTTTCTTGTTTATCTTGTTCCCTTAGTTATGATGGTATAATGTTAACTCTGTATCTTCTTGACATAGGTATTTCGTGCTATAAATGTTCTTCTTAATGCTGCTTTTGCTGTATACAAGAGGTTGCATATGTTGTGTCTGTTATCATTTATTTAATGGATTTTTAAAATTTCTCCTTTTATTTTGTTGCTTATCTAAAAGTCATTCAGGAGTAAGCTGTTTAATTTTCAGATGATTGTTTGTTTTTGAGAGCTCCTCTGGGTATTAATTCCTATTTTTATTCCACTGTGGCCCAAAAAGATGTTTAGCATAATTTTGATTTTTCTGAATGTATTGAAACTTGATTTATGACTGATCATGTGGTAAGTCTTAGAGCGTGCTCTGTGTGTGGACGAGAAGAATGTATATTATGTAATTGTTGGGTGTACTATTCTGTAGATGTCCATTAGGTCCAATTGATCTAGCATCAAATTTGAGTCCAGAATTTCTTTGTCGGTTTTCTGCCTTCATGATCTTTCTAATATTGTCAGTGAGGTGTTTAAGTTTTCCACTATTATCATGTGTCTGCATAAGGCTTTTCCTGGTCTTAATTGTTTTATGAATCTGATTGTTCTGATATTGAATGAGTATATTTAGGATAGTTAAATCTTCTTGGTGAATTGAATCATTTATCTTTATTTAATGCTCTTTTTGGCTACTTAAAAAACTATTATTGGTTTAAAGTATGTTTTATCTGTTGCAAAAATAGTGATCCTGCTCCCTTCTTTTCCCATTCAAGCTATACATCTTTCTTTATGTTTATCGTGCACCTATGAGAGTCACTACATATGAGATGGGCCTCTCAAAGACAGCAGAAGGATGGGTTATTTTTTTCTCAATCCCATTTGCCACTCTGTTATTTTAGTGGATTTACTTTCAAAATTAATATTGATATGTGTGGTTTTAGTTCTATCTTAATGTTGTTTGCTAATTGCTTTCTAGTCTTGATTGCACAGTAGCTTTATAGAGTCTGTGGACTGCGTGCTCTACATGTGCTTTTGTGTCGACAAATATTCTTTCATTTCCATGTTGAGAATGCCCTTAAGCAACTCTTCAATGAGCTGTTTGGTGATAACGAATTCCCTTACTAATAGTTTGTCTGGGAAAGACTTTATTTCTTCTTTGATTAAGAAGGTTAGTTTGGTGGGATAGGACATTCTTGGCTTTTATTTATTTTCTTCAATAATGCTAAAAATGGGCCTCCAATCTATTCTGACTTGTAAAGTTTCTGCTGAGAATCCCATTGTTAGCCTGATGAATTTTCCTTTATAGGTAATATGGTCTTTCTCTCTAGCTGCATTTAAGATTTATTTCTTTCATATTGACCTTGGATAGTCTGATGACTATGTTTCTTGGGGATGGTTGTCTTATATACTAACCCATAATAGTTCTCTGTATTTCTGGATTTTTCTGTCAACCTCTCTACCAAGAGAGGGGAAATTTTCCTGAATTTTATCCTCATGTATATTTTTCAATTTGATTACTGTCTCTTCTCTCTCAGGAATTCCAATAAATCATAGATTTGATTGCTTTACCCAATCCCATATTTCTCTAAGGCTTTGTGTATTTTTTAATTGCATTTTTCTGTTTTTATCTGTCTGATTTTAAGAACCATTTTTGGAGCTCTTAAATTTTTTCATCTGTTTTGTCTAGTCTGTTGTTGGCAACTTTTTAATTACTGATTCAATTTTGGAACTTATAGGTTTGTTTTGAATATCAATTGTATTTTGCAATTCTTGTAATAAATTTTTCCGGAAGTTCTGTTTAGTTCTGTCTTCATATAGTTGTGTCATCTTTCAAATCCTGGATCTTTTTTCCATTTCCTTTGTGTTGGATTACAACTTTTTCTTGGATTTCATTTATTTATTTATTTACTGCCGTCCTTATTCTGTTTTATGTATGCCATTTACATATTATATTCTGGTTAGGATTTGTTGCTAGGGAGCTATTGGGATCCTTTAGAGGTAATGAAGCACCAGCTTTTTGTATTGCTGGAATTCTTGCACTGGTTCTTTCTGGTTCTTTCTCAATCAAGGGAACTGGTGCTTACTGTTTTTGAATTTGCTATTCCTTTAATTTTTTCATTGTTTATTACCTCTTTTCTCAAAGGCAGAGCTGCGGCGTATTTTGTGAATGATCAATTGGCATCATTTCTGAGTGCTTTCATAGGTACAGGGCTCTGTACAGGTTCGTCGGTTTCAGATAGCTTTCTCAATAGTTGCTTGATGCAGTGGTGGTGTAATTCAGTATGACTTCCAGTACATGACGCATCAGAGTAAGAGCCAGCATGTAGGCTTACTCTTTTTGCCTTCTGCAGGGGTGGAGTAATGGGAGGAGGAAAAATATTCTTCCCCAGCTACATTGGTCTTCATAGCGATGGAACCGCTGGAGAAGCCTGAGAAGCACCTCTTTCAACCCATGCTCCCTGGGCCCCCATGGGAGAGCTGCTGCTGTCTTCAGCAGTTACTGGGGATGGGGGGCAGGGGGCAAGAGACCCCCTACTACAAGTCGTTATTGTGGCTTTGTTATTTTCTCTGTCCATGACTGGCACCACATTCACATTTCCTTTGACCACCTTTTTCACTGTCAGGCTGTGCTACCCTCTTCTTAGTGGTAGTCCACACCAAAGATTAGACACCTAAGAGAGTAGAGTTCACCTTCTACCCACTTCTTAGAGCTAATGGGACAGTCTCCCCAAACTGACCAATGACACACACACACTAGATCGAGGTTGCTAAGCTGTCGCTAGTTACAAGCCATTCCACTCAGAAGAAACCTAAGTTTCAGCAAATTTACTGCTGCTCAAGTTTGACAATGGGAGAGAGCTTAATTCCAACATCTGCTGCTGTGGTGCTCTCCACATTCATTGCTCAGTTCTGATTGTGGGGGCTCTTACCCTACTCCAGAAAAAGCACTCCAATCTCTGGTCTTATACTGGCCAGGTCAACGTCTGCAGTGGCTATGGTTGTCAGGTTGTCAAACAATGACTGACTTTTTTGAGCTCTGATTAAAAATTACATCCTCCTCTCAGTTTTGGGTCTGGGAAAATGCCTGCAGACTTTTCCAGTGTCTTTTCCTCTCTGTGTCTCTTTGTCTCTCCTCTCCTGGGCTTAGAAAAACACATGCTCTCCCTTGGCCTGGGTTGCAAAGATCGCTACTGAAAAGGTGATATACAGAGGGAGACTAGCTGCCCTCTCACATACTGACGCTTCACCCACATAATCAGCCAAACATCATCGTGAGGGTTACTTGCACATCTTCTCCTCCCCAGCATCTGATGTGACCTTGAGTCTTCCAGTGAATTCCCATTATTTTTTTTTATTTAAAGCTCACACAGTTGAACTTCATGCACTGTTTAGCTATTCCTTAGTGGCTTAGGCATGCTGATGGTCTCTAATCCACCGTCTTGGAAACAAAAAAACCGAAAACTCTGTAGTGTATTTTAATAGTGATTTATCTGCAACATCCAGTAACATAAGTTTAACTTATTGGAAATAATTTACATCAAATAGTTAATCACTTCTTTGTAGAAATTAGGAGTACTTCAGGAGTTGAAACATAATGCCTACTGATATTTTGTATGCCAAGGTTTCTGAGAAATTTTTGTCTGCAATGTTCTTTTTTCTTTGGCAAAACATAAGTTCCCATCAGTTAGGAAGTGCCTATTTGTTCTTTCTTTAATTATATAAATGTTAATTGATAAATATATGATTTGTATTTATGACATGTATTTAAAATAATTTAAACATAAATATATGACATGTATTTAAAATAATATAAACAGATTTAAAATATTGTAGTTAACAGAAAATCATATTGTTACATGGGTCATTTGACTCTTTTTTTACTACATCAGGAATATAATCTAATTAAAATTGAACATCAAAAAACAGGAACATGAAACATTCCTAGAGATATAAACATAATCCATTTATATTGATATCATTATAATATAAATATCTCATTATAGCATTATAATATAATTAATTATATAGATTTCAAAACTGAATGTTTCTTAAGTTAGCCTATAAAGTATAAAGTGAAGAAATAAAGAAACTAAAGAGAAAAAGCAAATGAATCAGTAAATTTGAATGAATTAGACTCAATTGAGCCATCAGTTGATCCACTTCTCTTAGAGAATTTCATTTCTTTCCCTTATTCTATAGCACTATTGCTGGCTTATTGGATGTTAGTAGAAAAAAAAAAACTATACCTTATATATTATAAAATAAATATATATTTTTCAACTACATAAAATAATTTTAAATTACATATTTTACAGCTAGAACTAAATTTGATGGGCTGTGGAAAACCAGATATGCACAAATTAAATAATAGTGCTTTCTTCAAATAAAATAAAATGTAAAACTATTTTTCATTATTAATAGTAGATAAAATCAAACCTCCTTACCTTATCCCCATATAGTTAACAATATTTTTGTGTATGAGATTATTTTCTGTAATGTTAATCACATTTTGATTAAAATAAAAATTACAGGATTTAGACGGATAGAAAACAGGACCTTTATATAAATTTGTCTCTAGGATTGTTTCATGTTCATGTTTTTTAGTGTCCATTTTTAATTCTAATCAATGTAATTCTATAATTTTATGTGAGACCAATAATACGCTATGACAAAAATAATAGAGTGTAATATTCTTGAATTGTTAATATTTATTTTCATTGTTCAGGTAAATAGAGAATTTAATTTATATTTAGGTTGTCCAGCTTATTTCTGGTCAAAAAAAGTCATGAAGAGCAATAATTTTTGTCATGAAAATATCAAATGCATGTGGGATGGTTTTAAGTTTTAGAAACTTCTAACTTATTTGCAGACACTCATTTACAAGCTGATTTGTATTTATATGTACACTCTCTTTGTGCAAAAGTTTTAAGGCTGCTGGTTTCTCATAAAGTTATGGAAAATGAGATAGTAAAACAAAAATAGAAAATCACAAAAGAGAAAATAGCACACTCACACAACATACATCTCAATGCCTTTTTTATGCATGAGCTTCAGATGTGTCTCTATGTTCCACAGGAAAAAAAAAAGGCACAAAAGGATAACTTAAACAGTTATCTAGTTTTCATTTTTTGTAGAGATGATGAATACCAGTTCATTAGGAGGAAAACTATCATTGAAATTTTGAACAGTATTTTTCATATGCAGCATTATGTAAAGGAAGAGTGATGTAAGGATAGTATATATTCTTAATACTTCCAGAAAATTCAAATCATCATCACCTAGTATTTTTTTTATTTTCTTCTAACAATATTAGATAGATGTTGAGAAAATGACATTGATATGTAAATACATAAAGAACATGACTTCTGTTGCTCCTTACTGATCTGTTGTAGGAACACAGAAAATCTTAAGGCCTGGAAAACTTTTATTTTCATAAATACTGGTTAATTTGTGTGTGTGTGTGGAGGAGCCAGAATGCTGAGCTATTTATTTTAAGATAGGGGAAAAGTCAGTGTTAGACCAGACTGACTATTAGAAAGAAATATCAAACTTATTTATTTGGTTCCTCTGAGACATGTATCCTTTTAACAATTACAGGCCTGCAGGTTATTTACTCAATTCCCTTGGAACATTTTGTAATTTCTTTTTAAATTACAGATATATAAAAGAAGGTAATGGTCCAGTTGAAGAGGCAGGTAAATTGTGAGAATGGAAGGAACAAGTGGTAAGAAAAGAAAAGAGAAGAAAAATAGACAAACTAATGCAAGGAGTAAAATGATCAAGGACTAAGGGAAAATAAATAGGTTTTAAAAGCAAGTGAAGAGAGAAACAGTAAAAAACAAATGAACATTATGATTCATGTTTCACTTACTACTGTATTTACAATGTACTGAGCAAATTCAGAGTGAATCTTATAACTAAACATTCTAAGATAACTATTTCCCTGAAACAGTAGAAACAAATCCAATAGACTTTAGATATTGCAATCATCAGACATAAATATAAAATAAACATGTTCAGTACCACTGAAGTATTAATATATAAAGTTAAGGTTCTGAGAATAGAACAAGAAGATTTTTTTCAATGAAATGTTTAAAAACATAACGGTGCAAAGTTTAAGAATCAATGATAGATTAGCTAGCAGATTAGACACAGTTAAAGGAAAAAACAATTCATTTTATGATAGATAAATTATATATAATGCAGTTCAGAAAAACAGAAAATATGGAAGAAGTTTATATGAAGGATGCTGTGATATATTTCAACAAGTCTCAAATCAGCTTTAAACAGGAATGTAGAAAGAAAGGGAAAGGAGAAATGCTCAAAAAGATAATGGTTAATTTTTTTTCATTTTTCTTTAAAAGTTATTAATCTTAAAATCCAGGGGCATTCAAAAGATTCAAGTTATCCAAAGCTGGAATCTAGGGACAAAGGAAAACATATATAACCTCACTAGTCATTTGTACTATCCTTTGTTTCCTGTTTACTCTTTTGCGAGGTCACTCCACCTTCCTGGCCTCTAGGCAATGCTTTTTATCATTGCTGCTTCCAATAAAACTGTTTACAGCTATTGTAATTTGTGGCCTTTCATCTGGATGTAATCAGGGCACACTAATCTTCCAATCTGTCCCCTCTTCTTCTCCCTGGTTCTGCAAATACCATTTTCCCAGGTAAGTCTTCTATTAATATATAATTCCTAGTTAAGCTGTACCCTTCACAGATTCTGACTTCAAGTCTTCTCATTTCTAACTTCACTATCATATGAAGATCAACTATCTCTCTCATATCCCAGCTGTCTTACCTTTCTTCTAAGAAACTGGATTCCCTATGTTTCACACAAGACTTGAGAAAAGATGAGGAGCCAGAATCTCTTAATATCTGCCTAAATGTGCCCTGCTTCCCTTTTCATAATGCCACAGTTACAGTGTTGATGTAGGTTCCCAGGATTTCACCAGGAAATACTCTCAAGTCTCCTCATATTAGCTTTCTTCTCATTTTATTTGGCTTAGAATGTCTCACACCCTTGTTTCTAGGAAGTACAAACAAGGTCTAGAAAGGGAGAGCCTACATATGTGAGGTAATTAACTAAAGCTCCATGATTCAGTCTCATTGTTAGAGAAGTTGCAAAAGTGAAAAATAAGCTGATTTCTAAGATAAAAACAAAAAGAGGAATATCACAAATATTTTTCATATGAGAGAAACACTAGTGAGTTTATTGTTTTTTCTTTGTTTCTTATTTAAGTGCACATTTTACACAGCCTTCTTCTATCTGGAAGCTAACACAAATGAATTTCAAATCATCAGAATTTCGCAAAGGATATGTATAATAATTGTTCCCCTATGAATTGAAGTCAGTCACTAATATGATATAAATTAAGGCAAATATTATAGGGAAAATATATTTTAATTAATTCATATATTTTTATTGTGTAATCCTTATACTCAATTGGGTTCTTAATAAGTTACTAAGTGTTCTTCATAAATGTTTGATTGTTTGATGTTTTTAGGAATTCATGAAATGCATTCTTGTTTACTTGATATAAAATTTAATTATAATCTCTTATTGATCTCAAAAAACAAGGAAATAATACTTTATGGTATCCTGAGCCTACGGTATTATTACATAAAATTATTTTTATTCATCATGATAAGAAATTAACAAAATTTATGAATTATTTAATAAGAAAACTAAGATATTATTAATGGAGAAAACTTGGTAAAGTAATAACTCAAGGATAAGGGAAACTAACCTCTTAGAAAAGCTATGAAATCTATAATTATTTAAAATGCTATTTATTAACACTCATAACCAGCAACTATTTTATGTAAATCAAAATATTCTTATTTTTTAAGCATATTAAGCTAATTATTGAGATAAAATGTTCCAATCTCAGGGAAATATTTCAATTTTCACAAAAACTACATTTTGTTATTAAAACTGATATCCCTGAATCCTGAACTGGCTTTGGGGTAAATATTCATCATTTTCCATTTAACATTATATCTTTATGAAAAATTTATGTGATGTCTGAAATATTACTTAATAAATTCTAAGTGGTGTTATTTTATTACAAATAAGTATTTAGAACTTAAAATAGCTAATAAATTCTTATCAGCTTCAAGAAAACTTAAAACAAAACTGAATTCCTATAATTTCAGATATAACCACCCTTTCCAGCAACAACAATGAAAATACTATTAAAGTTTTACCACTGGTTTATTCTCTACATAATAAATGGATACTTAAAAAAAAAACATTTTGCCAACTACAAATTATGACTTCATCAAGGTTGTGAAAAGGTGATGGGGGAGTTGGAAAAGAGAATGAATACAATGGGTAAGGAAGATAATATAATTTTGTAAGTGATATTTTATTATGAACATTCCCACAATTCAACGGTTCTTAACATATTTTTCTTTGTAGTAATAAAACCAGACTCTTATTTTTACACAGTTTTGTAATTGTTTCACTTCTCCATCTGAGGAGATTCCTGCTTCTGTGGTAAAATGAATGTTTGTAGTCTGAATAACTACATAGGGTGACTATATTGAGACTAACATCTACTTACAATAGCTTCTGTTCTCAAGAATGCCAAAAATATTATATTTTAAAATAATAAAAAGATAATTTTTTAGTGTGCAAAACTAGAAATCCATATCAACTATCTGATATATTTGAAAGTTAAGAAATGCAAAAAAAATGATTATTGTCATCGTTTCATGAAGCTCTTTATGATGACAGTGGGGATGAGATGCCTATTTTCTCCAATAGTATTATATTCTCTCTCTCTCTTTCCACACCACTGTGTGTGTGTGTGTGTGTGTGTGTGTGTGTGTGTGTTGTGTGTGTGTGTGTGTGTTTATCTCTTCCCTAAGCTATGATTTTCATTTAGAGACAAAGTTCTGGGTTTCCAATTTCGATGGAAGTGTGTTTTAAATGAATGGACTGTAGGACTTCAAATACATCTAGTTTAATCTCTAATTTTAAATTTAAAACTTTATGAATTAATTGTATATACAACCTCAAAATGAATCATATTTAGCAAAGAAATTTCTTGTATTGATCTGCATTTGATTTGCAGATTATCTGAATGATATGTAATATATACCTTATAAAAATTGAGCATGTATTAAATATCATCTAAACTCCTCAAAGAACCTAGAATGTTTAATAGAATAATGTAATATTTTCTCTATTTTAAGCATTTTCCATCAAATTTCTTAACTCTTTATAACCCATGAATCATATTTTGTCTCCTTATTAAATTTCTTATAGTTTCTTAAATCTTAAATTGTGGGAATTATAATGTTAACTAATGTAAGATCTCAAGTCAATTTTTTAATCCCAAATTTAGTGGAGAATATTGGTACATAGCAAACATAAATTTTATTTTCTATGTTCAAACACATTCTTTTTGAACTCAGAAATATTTTATCTGAAAAAACTGTAACAACCTTTGCACAAAAAATTTTAAGTGAATGAGTAAAATATTTAAATATATCAGATAATGTAGATGAAGTAAACTTTTTTTAATATTAAACTTTTGTCCTTAATTATCATATAAGTATTCCTTTTGTTTATTAAATAAATATCTCAAACCTAAGAATCTTTTTAAATTGCTTACAGTTGGATTAAGGCCTGGCAAAATTACTATTTTGCATCTAATGTTTTTATTCCCCCTCATTCACACAAAAAACTATCATTAATAATGGGAAGTACTGCATTTATATAACACAGATTATAAATGTTATTAACTGGATTCCCAACATTTTATATACATATGTCACAATCTAGGTTATGCATTTGTTTAAACAAAATACTGGTTTAAGATTCAATACTGCAGGCCGGGCGCAGTGGCTCACGCCTATAATTCCAGCCCTTTAGGAGGCTGATGGGGGCAGATGAGGAGGTCAGGAGATCAAGACCATCTTGGCCAACATGGTGAAACCCCATCTCTACTTAAAATACAAAACTTAACTGGGCATGATGGCGTGTGCCTGTAATACCAGCTATGATTTAATACTGCATATTCACTGTGATGATTAATATGCACTGACAAAAGCTTCTCATTTTGTAACAAATATATGGATATAAAACATTTAAATAGTATATTATACACACAATCATATAAAAAGACTATATATTGACCATGTATTCAATTATGACTTTTTTAGGAACAGATAAATTAGCAGGTCCAGAAACAAGTTTCCTTTTGGTCCTAGTGAGGGAATGTATTCTTTTCCCAGGGCCAAAAGGAGCAGGGTGGGTAATTTCAAAGGCAAGATCTTCCCAGTGCCATATCTCCCCCACCTCTCCATCTGGGGACTAAAGGTCTTTGTTTAAACTTTGGCACGCACAGGAAAGATCAAAAATCAATCACTCCAGCGACGTTTAAAGCACCTTTCTTCATAGGCACAGAAAACCTAAAGAGGGCAGGAATTCCTCCCTGGTTAAATGTCCCCTTCTTCCACACCTCTTTGGACTCCATATCTGGATCCCCTTCCATGACCTCGTGGAAGCTCTTTCTCTTTCTCCTTTTTGTCTTTCTCTGCCTAAATAAATCATTTTATGCAAAACTCTTTCAAGTCCAATATTTACTTAATTGCTCACCATGCCTGGCATGGTCCCCTCTCCCATTCTTGGGTGAGTGAGGTACCAAGGGCCTGGAAAAGAACATTGGTCCCTGAGCCTTCCCCGCTCCCCAGAATTCGGTTACACTAGTATCCCTTGCAATTAGTTATGACCAAAAGAGTAAGCCTTGGCCACTGACACATGGAGATAAGCGATGTAAGCCTTTTTCAGGTGTATTATAATACAACTTGACACATCTCATACTCTATACTGTCTTTGTAGTTTTTCCTTCCTGCTGAATTGAGGATGACTCTCAGGGAGATATTGAAAAACAAACTTAAAGAAGAAGCAGTCTTCATCTGATGAGTCAATGAATCCATAAAGGACGATATATCAAGCAGAGCACAAACCTCTTCCCACCAACCATTAGAATTTAGTGAAAAAGAAATAAAATTATATTAGTATCTTGATATTTTGGTGTTAACTGTTATGGGAGCTAGTGTTAACCTAACACTAATACAAATTATAACACAAATTCTAAAGTATGTTTACCTATTTGTATGTATGTTCCTTTCATGTTTTATGGTTTCAATGAACATTACTTATTTGATCAATTACTCTAGAAGTAAAGGTAGCTATTTGGTGTTATGATATTACCTAAGAAAAGAGAAAATAGAGTCAGAGTTGACTATGAATATAATCATTTTTGGAGTGGTGGATGAAGTTGTGATATTTATTTTTCTCATATGTTGACTAAATGAGTTACAATAGAGAAAGATTTTTTTAAAAAGCAACATTTATTGAACACTTATTATGTGAGGCTTCTATGTGCCATTTGGTTTGACTGATATTATACCCTTATTATTTCATTTCCTTCTCATAGAAATCCACTTACATGTGAATAAACTGAGGTTTCAAAACCTCAAATAAATTGTAAATGGAGGGCTGGAGTGCAGTTACATCACAGAAGTTGATTTGGTGTATGGCATGATCTCATCACTTCATACTGCTGCATCTACTTATTAAAGACGTAGGGCTAAAAAGTGTTTTTGTAAATGTGTAAATATAAGCATCTGTTATTACCCACACTGCCAAGGGAAAAAAAAACTCAATGTACAGAAATAAATTGTTTAAAATGCTGGTTGTTTTTATCTTGATAAATAATTAAGTATTGCAAATTTTATTCCCAAGTTATCTTGAAAGAGTTCACATACCCTTAACCAGGTAAAATTATGTTTTAAGTCTACTTTCAAATTTTTATATTAGAAATTCAACATATATTTTATACTAAAATATTTTGGTGGATGAAATAGGAAAAACAATCTATACTCTTTTCCAGTTGCTAATGTATAGATGACTTATTTTTTAAATATATTTGCCTTACTATAAAAGATGAAGAGTCTTATTCAGTGTTTTCCCTTTTATTGTTAATCTATAAATGAATTAAAATGGCTTTGAAGTCTAAAGCTGGAAGTTTCAACATATTTTTAACTTTATTATTTATTTATTTATTGTTTTGTTTTTCTTGCATATTCAAATGGCTCATTTTGCCAGAGGGTTAGTGTAAACATAAAGTTAGACATTACTTAAAACTAAATAAAATATGAATTTGAATGTTGCTTTATTTTTTTCAATTTCTGCATGAACAAATAACTGACTTGATTCTAAGTAATACAGATTAATCCAGCCAGTGGAAATCTTGGCCAAGTTACTCATTAATTGTTTTGTCTGCATGATTCAGTTGTCTTAAGTTTTATGTAATGATCTTTAAAAAACGAAAAAAGTCATTGTATGATTAAAAGAACTTTAAATCTGTGTCAAGTGAACAGTGAAAATATATCTCTGACTGCTATTTGTTTTATTTAACCCTAATTAGGAAATTAATAATTAGACAAAAGTATAAAAGAACTACAGTATCTAGTCTCTGAAAGACAATCTACAAAATAACATTAAAAATTGCTACTTACTGAAGTTTAGCATTCCATTCTGGCCTTTCTTGATTGTTGACTTCGAAGAACTTACACAGAACATGAAAGAATCAAAATTAAAAACAAATTAGAAAACAATACTTTTGAGAAATGTATTTAGTGTTAATTAATTTTAATACTTTTCTTTCTTTGAGATGAAGTTGTGCTCTTGTAGCCCAGGATGGAGTGCAATGGCATGATCTCAGCTCACTGCAACCTTCACCTCCCAGGTTCAAGCAATTCTCCTGCCTCAGCCTCCCAAGTAGCTGGGATTACAGGTACCCACCACAACACCTGGCTAATTTTGTATTTTTTTAGTAGGTACAGTGTTTCATGATGTTGTCAAGGCTGGTCTTGAACTCCTGACCTCATGTGATCCCCTGCCTCAGCTTCCCAAAGTGCTGGGATTACATAAGCCACCGTGATTGGCCTAATTTTAATAATATTTTACATGGAAAAGTTATATTCAGTGTAAAATATGCCGTATCTTTTCTTTTTTGTAGATAATTAAATAAATTTCTCACAAGTAAAAATTGTAAATCTAAATAGCAATAATCTCAGATCTGTATCATTCTGTAAATCTTGTTACCCAACCCATTCTCTATGTCATAAGTTAGCCTATAAATATAATTAGGCTATTTCTTGTAAACCCTGTTAATGATTCCTTTCTTTAACAAGACATGGATTGGTTCTTTTAATTAAAATATTTATAAAAATATAAGATATCAGTTAAGAAAGATAGAACTCACAATATAGAATAAACAAATATAGCTTGATAAGTATTTCATATAAGCATTTATGCATAACTTTATGCTTTCTATTACACTCGAAGTAGCTCTACTTTGAACTTTGAATACATATATAAAGCCACATACACACACACACACACATCTAAAAGTGACACTCAGAAACTTATGACCTGGCATTCTTTGCTAGTTCCTATAGAATTGCCTCACATGTGAGATCAATAATGATATAAAGGCTGGTCTCTGTAGATTGAGGCTCAAGTGCCCAGATATTTGATACAACCAATATATCTCCTGATGTAGTCAAGGTTTCCAGTTAATATATTCCAATAACTGAAATATATCAGTTATTGTAGTTTCCAAAGTTAGAAAGCTAAATCTCATTTCTCAGAATTCCTCAAAATATTCCCATGCTATTCTACACAGAAGATGACTTTGAGGGATGTAATAGTGCCCTAAAATACTGACTAAAAGTAAACTGCCTATTATTTTTAATTATAGCTACTATTATGTCTTCATATGACTCTAATTTAGGGTAGCTAATATTATGTCTTCATATGACTCTAATTTGGGGTAGCTCACAATGAGGAGCTGGATGTTTGTAGAATGGAAATCTCCAGCTCCACTTTTGCTCATTCTGGCCTTGTTCAGAACTATGAATTTAATAATTTATTGATTACTTTTGTATGTGTACATCTCAACTCATATTGTTCTGTAGAGAATTCTTTGTATTTTTGTTTGTTATTTTCCAGAATTTTCTTGTTTGAAATATAGAAATATTCTACCTAAAATACCTTGGATTTCCTCTTCAGCGATTTTATTATTACAACCATTACATAAGTCATGACAAAACATAAAATGGTAAAAGACTTTGAGCGTTAACATTGCTTGATTGTGGACATGTTAAATATTCTGTCTCTGCAAAATGCTCTATGAAGGTATTTTGAAAAATTTTCTTTGCAGTGTCAGTGAGCTGGTTTTACTGAAATCCTTTGATTTAGATAGGGAAAATATGTCTTCTGAGATTTATAATTTAATATTCACATTTAAACATTTCTCTGCACACATTAAAAGACTTGCATGGTTGCTTTAAAAGACTTGCATGGTGACTGAATTCAAGTCAGTAATTTTGATTCTTAGGATAGTTCTTATGAAAATTACTTTGAAATTTTTAAATATTTAAACTAAAAGGATGTTCATTATGCTATTGATTATAAGAGTGAGGAATGATAGACAATTAGAATATGCAACACTAGTAACAAAGGGATAGTTCTTAAATATACATTAATGAAATACTAGAGAATAATTAAATGCTAAATATTTGGAAAATATTTCCTCTATTATTAAGTAACCTACTTCTTAGACTATTTTATTAATATAAAATATACATGCACAGAAATGGTGGAACGTCTATGAAATACATGTTTTTAGATGGCTATGCCAGATTACAGATGGTCCCAAACCCTTTGACCTTTCTCCCATTGAGTGATGATATCTATTTTCCTTCCCCCTGAATCAGGGAACACTTTGGGCCTACTTTGATTATAGAATATTAGATAATTATATATCTGTTTTCCATTCCAGACTTTAAGATACTGGCAGCTTTTTTTCATTTATTTTTTTGGAAAGCTTGCCTTAAGGGAGGTCACCGGTCACCTGCTATGTATATAGCCCAACCTACCCTGATTACCCTGTTATAAGGAAGCTCAAATAGCCATGGGGATACACTACATGAAAAGACACACACAGAGACACACAGAAACACACACACACATACACACATACACACACAGCAAGAGAGCCAGAAGATAATCAATTAGCCCTCAATACTTCCAGACATCCCAATAGAAACAAGACATGTGAGTTAAGTAGGTTTTAGGTGATTCCAGACCTAACTACCATATAACTGCAGTGCATGAAGGACTCCAAGATAGAATCAGCCTGCTGAGCCTGGTAAACCACAGACGTATGAGATATAATGATAAAATACTGCTTCTAATATCTAAGTTTGGGTGTGTTTTTTTATGCAAAGATAGATAAATAAATGTATGAATTTTACCTTTTAAAAATCAATTCTTTCTCAATTCTCACAAAGTATTTGTTAATAGTAAATATATTATTTAAAACATCACAAAGTATTTGTAAAGTATAGTAAAAACATTACTTATTTAAAACGTCTCTTTAGTTATTAGAAAAGTTGATAGTTACAATATAATGTTGCCTCACATTGGTTTTTAATTTTAACTGTGTCAGGCTTACTTTATGTCAGTTTTATGTATTGAAAACTGGACTCATTATAGACATAATTCAGGGTTGACATGATATTTCCTCTAGGGCACAAGCTAGTCTAAAAGGACTAGATAAGGTTAGTTGACATACCTTTGATTTTTTAAAAAAGTTCATATATTGTTTTACCGTTTTGATGATGTCTCAGTATTCTAGGTGTAGGCCAGAACATGAGCTGAAGCCCAGCGGAGAGAAAATTATTGTCTTTTTTGGAAACAAAAGAAAGTTTGGTAAGGCCAGAGCAGAGAGTAAGAATGCTCTGAATAATTTGTGGGAGTGGGTGGAAATGGTGTGTAGAGAATAGGCTGGGTTGATGGCTATGCCAAAATGACACAGACTTTCGCACTATACAACGTGTTAAAGCTCCTGTTCTATACGTGAAACTTTCACTAAGAATTAGTTAATTAAAGCTACCAAACAGTTCATTTATCCTGATACGGAGTCCTGGGTGGCATCCTCCCCCAAAGTGGGAAAGAAAAGCAGTTACGCTAAGTAATTTTGTTCAGAACTCAAAGCAATTGAACATTCTAATAGCTATCAATAAATACATTAATTTATGTTTTAAGCAACAATCTTCCTTTGTAATGTTATCTTTAAAAGAAGAAAACTTCATGTGTTTATTTTGGAGGGAACATATAAATAATAATTTTTTTATATAGAAAGTATAAGTTCTGCAAAAATGAAAGTTAAAATCCCATATTGGTTTTTTGTTACTCGATGAGAAGTGATTCAGAAAATAATACCTTTTCCTCTAATTAGAATATTTTATTAACTAATATTTATCAGAGAAGATTGCTTTTCAAAAATAGTACAATACTTTAAAATGTATAAGTAATACTCATATATATCTAAATTCATCACAAATTAATTGAGATTGTAAATGACAAAACAGTGCAAAATGTAAAAATAGTTGCATGTGTTTAGAGTTCAGTGGATGTGTAACAATGATTATACAGTGAAATCTATATGTACATACAAATGTATATGACTCCTATTTATTTTTTGTCATACGTAAGTTTCTTTACCTTTTAAATTTCAATTTTTAGATTCAGGGGGTACATGTACATGTTCATCATATGGATATATTGCATTATGCTGAGGTTTGGGATACACATGATCCCATCACCCAGGTAGTGAGCATAGTAACCCATAGGTAGTTTATCAGCCCACATCTCCTTTTCTCCCCCTTCTAATAGTCCTCAATGTCTATTGTTCCTATCTCCATGTCTATCTGTATTTCGTGTTTTACACTCCTTTATAAGAGGGAAGATGCGGTATTTTATTTTCTGTCCCTGCATTAATTTTCTTACGATAACGGCCTCCAGCTCCATCCATGTTACTGCAAAGGACATGATTTCATTCTTTCTTATGGCTGCATAATATTTCATGGCATATATGTGCCACATTTTCTTTATCCATTCTGCCACTGATGGGCACCTAAGTTGATTCCATGTCTTTCCTATGATTGTGAATAGTGCTGTAATTAACATACAAGTCAGTGCATGTGTCTTTTCGTTAGAATGATCTATTTTCCTTTGGGTATAGACAGAGTAATGGGAGTTCTTGGTCAAATGGAGGCTCTGTTTTAAGTTCTTTAAGAAATCTCCAAACTGCTTCCCACAGTGGTTAAACTAATTTACATTCCCGTCAGCAGTGTATAAGTGTTCCCTTTTCTCCACAGCTATGTCAGCTTTTCAACTTTTTAATAATAGTCATCCTGACTCGTATGAATGGTATCTCACTGTGGTGTAGATTTGCATTTCTCTGGTGATAAGTGATGATGAACATTTTTTCATGGTTTTGGCCACTGTTATATCTTCTCTTAAGATGTATCTGTTCATATCCTTTGTCCATTTTTTGATAGAGTTTGTTTTGTTTTGTTTGTTTGTTTGCTTGTTGATTTAAATTACTTACAGATTCTGGGTCTCAGACCTTTATCCAATGCTAATTTGTATTTTCTCCCAATGTATAGATTATCTGTTTACTTTGTTGACAGGTGTCTTTTGCTGTGTAGAAGTTCTTTAATTAGGTACTAGTTACTTGTTAATTTTTGTTTTTATTTCAATTGCTTTGACGGAATTTGCCAAGAGTTCTTTGCCAAGGACAATGTCAAAAAGTGTATTTCTTCTAAGATTTTTATAGTTAGAGATCTTTAATCCATCTTAATTATTGTACATGGTAAAAGGTGAGTATCCAGTTTCTTTCTTCTCCTTATGGCTAGCCAATTATCTCAGCATCATTTATTAAATAGAGAGTCCTTTCTCCATCGGTTGGATCAGGTGGTTATAGGTGTGTGGCTTTATTTCTGGGTACTCTATCTGGTCCCTTTGGTCTATATGTTTGTTTTTATGTCACTACCATGCTGTTTGGGTTACTTTAGCCTTGTAGTATACATTGAAGTGGGGTAGTGTGATGCCTTCAGCTTTGTTCTTTTAGCTTAGGATTCTTTTGGCTATTCTGGCTCTTTTCTGCTTCCATATGAGTTTTAGAATATTTTTTATAATTTGGTGAGAAATTATGTTGGTAGATTAATAAGAAATAACATTGAATCTGTAGATTATATTGTAGTTCTCCTTGAAGAGTTTTTCACCTCCTTAGCTACATTCCTAGGTATTTCATTTTCTTTGTGACTGCTGTATATAGGACTGTATTTTTGATTTGACTCTCAGCTTGCATGTTATTGGTGTATAGAAATGCTACTAATTTCTATGCATTGATTTTGTATCTTGAAATATTACTAAATCATTTGTGATTTTGAGGAACCTTTTGGCAGAGCCTTTAGAATTTTATAGATATAGAATCATACAGCCAGTGAAGAGAGATAGTTTGACTTTCATTCTTCCTGTTTGGATGCCTTTTATTTATCTTGCCTGATTGCTCTGGCCAGGACATTCAGTACTATGCTGAATAGGAGTGGTGAGAGTGGGCCTCTTGCGTTGTTTCAGGCCTCAAGGGAAACCGCTCATTGTTTGCCTGTTCAGTATGATGCTGCCTGTGGGTTTGTCATAGGTGGCTCTTACTGTTTTGAGGTATGGCCATTTGATACCATGTCTGTTAAGGATTTTATCAGGAAGGAATGTTGGATTTTATCAAAAGTTTTTCTGTGTTTATTGTCATATGGTTTTGCTTTTAATTCTGTTTATGTGGTGAATAACATTTATTGATTTGCATATGTCAAGCCAGCCTTACATCCCAGGAATAAAGCCCACCTGATCATGACAAATTAGCATTTTAATGTGTTGCTGGCTTAAGTTTGCTCATATTTCCTTAAGAGTTGTTGCCTGTGTTTGTCAGGGATATTGGCCTGAACATTTCCTATTTTGTTTTATCTCTACCAGATTTTGGTATCAGGTAGATGCTGGCTTCTCAGAATGAGTTAGAGAGGAGCCCCTGTTTCTCAATTTTTTGGAATAGTTTCAATATGATTGATACCAGTTATTCTTTGAACATCTGGTAGAATTTAGCTGTGAATCTATCTAGTCCAGGACTTTTTTAGTTGGCAGTTTTTCTATTACTGATTCAATTTTAAAACTTGTTACTGTCTTTTTCAAGTTTTCACTTTCTTCCTGGTTTAATGTTGGGATGTTTTATGCTTCCAGAAATTTATCCATTTTTCTAGATTTTTTTAAATTTGTCTCCATAGAGATGTTCATAATAGTCCCTAAGGATCTTTTTTTTATTTCTATGAGATCGGTGGCATTGTCATCATTGTCATTTTTCATTGTACCTATTGGTTCTTCTCTCGATCTTTTTTTTTAAACTAATCTAGTTAAATCTACCTATTCCTGATGTGTTGTTATAGTTGCCAGAAGAAAGGAAATACTGTATATTAACTTCTAAGTTGATTAGCTTATTGGAGAATGTAAGGATTTATAACATTATATTATTATTATTACTATTGTATCTAATTATGTTCTATCCTGAGAGTTGTAGTGAGAAACCTTTAGAGTAAAAATATTTTGGCTTTTTCTGGTGTTCTGGTTTGTCTACTTATTTCTTACATTGCTTTGTGCTGGCAGACAGGGAGTGACAATGAAACTACAGGAGTTGATGCCATTTTATAACTACAAGCCATGGTTCATTACAGATAGGTTATTATAAAAGCAGAAAACAAATGCCTTCTAAGAAGCTAAGTATAGTTAATTACATTTTAAAACTGCTTACAGTACATCACTGCAATGGAACTGAGAAGCCAAATAGTAGTTAGAAATGGTTGCTTGGGCCCCAGGCACAGAAACATTTTTAAAATTCCATAATATAAGAAGATTCTCATTCAACGTATGATAAATATATATTTGTTCACTTGTAACCTTAGTGCTTGGTGTGAAATCTTTGTTCAAACATTTAGACTGTTCTGTGGACTAAAGGGGAAAAGGTTATGGGTATAGATCAAATTAGTGAAGAAGTCAATTTGTGAAGCTGAGAGCTAGTAATAGAAGATGTGCCAATTCTGGGCACATCACCAACTGTTAGCATTTGTTCTAAAATTTTTGTATATAAATAGCAACCTAAACTCAACATTACTTATAAGGGAGTCATCCATAAGAATTCTGTAGTTCAGATCTATTATCAGCTATTAGTTAGAAAACAGAGGTTTCTGCCTGAACAACTTAATGTAAGAAAATAATTCATTATTATTTTCTCATATCTCTTATAACTCCTGCTTCATTGTGGTTACTTAATAAATAATGATAATGATAAAGATAATGATTAATGATAAAATTGATCACAATAGCTACTTTTTATTGGTCACATATTGAGCGCCAGGAACTCTGAAAACATTATCTTATTTAATTCTAAAACACACTCTACAATGGTATTATTTATCCTTTCCTTATATGTGATAATAATAAGATATAAAGAAGTGGAGTAGGATACCAAAGTCAAATAATTACCATGCTAAAATTGCAAGATTTAAAAAGAAACATGTCTCTAAATCCAAATTTCTTCTTCTCCCAAAAAATATAAACTGATTCTTTTGGGTGACAGAGTAGATGGAGGAATGGATGTATGAGTTCTGAATGTTTATCTAGACTAATGCATGAGTTCTAATGTTTACAAATACACAAAACACACACACACACACACACACACACACACACACACATACAGTGTTACTACATAATACTTAAGAAGTGCCCAGGGTGGGCGTGATGGCTCATGCCTGTAATCCCAGCACTTTAGGAGGCCGAGGCGGGTGGATTATTCAAGGTCAGGAATTCAAGACCACCCTGACCAACATCGTGAAACCCTGTCTCTACTAAAAATACAAAAAAACAGTTAGCTGGATGTGGTGGTGCATGACTGCAGCCCCAGCTACTCGGGAAGCAGCGGCAGGAGAACCACTTGAACCTGAAAGGCAGAGGCAGTGAACCAAGATCATGCCACTGCACTCTAGCCTGGGTGACAGAGCAAGACTCTGTCTCAAAAAACAAAAACAAAAACAAACAAACAAACAAACAAAACAGTGTCTATAAGAAGCACAGCAATCTAAGAAATCTAAGAGAAAAGTAATAGTCGTTGCCATTTCCCAGATATTTTCACACTGTAATATTTTTATGTTCTATTTGTGAGTTATCTGTTCAACCTCTACCAACACAATAGTCCACTCCTCACAGGCTCTTTTCATCTGAGTAGCAGCGCCCTCCAGGTGGCTTTCAGGGAAAAGCTTCTTTTGAGAAGTCACTACACAAAGACTTGTCCACGTTGTCCCTTGTGGTCTGTGCTTGGTCAGTTAGAAATAGGCATGCATTTCTTTTTGCCTCCTCTTAAAACTATAGTAATTCATATTTCTGTTTTCTTATCATTTATTGCAAAAATTTGAAAACGCTGCTTGTTTTAGTTTCAATAAAATTTTCTTTAAATTTCATTTGACCTACAAAAGAATATCACAGTGCAGCTTTTGTCAGCTCCCACTATTCCACACATTTATCCCTGTCATCACCCAAATCACTTTAGTAATGATTCTGTCCATTACTTCTACCCAAGGCCATGGTTAAAGAGAGATTAGTGCTGCTTAAATTAAAGGTTCTCAGGTTGTGTGACAGTTGATTGCTTCAGGATCAAATTTTTATCCAAACTGGACTAAGTGAAATTCCTTCTAGAGATTCTGGAATGGGGTTACAGGATTTTAGTTTCTTTGTGGCTAGTTTTACATAACAGAAGTGTGAAGTTTGGTCATGTGAATTTATCTGTTTTATAATGAGATTTGGAGGAATGTAAGCATCTTACACAGAGTACCTGTGACTTATTGAGAGGAACAGAGAAGACTGGGACCAGACGGATGAGAGGAGGAGAGAAAAGCCCAACACTGAAGTCACTGGTTCCAGTTCAATCTCGAGGTCTTTCTATTCCAAGCTAGTTCTTTCTATTTTCCCCTTGTAACTAGGCTTTTAACTAAGCTAATCCAAATGTGTTCCTATATTTCCAACCTAAGAATCCATACTGAACATGAGAGAAAATACTTGGAATGTGAAACAGAGAACTAATTTTAGAGAGAATCATATTAAATAATGCAAAATATAAATATATTGTGTCAAAACTTTAAAAATAATGTAAATGTTTCAACTTGCATCCTCAAAGATAATTTTAAAAATTCTACATTTAAATATGTACCTAATATTTTACCTAAGGGTCAGTTGTTACCTATGCAAATTCAATGGAATATAAACTAGCATAATGGTAATATAATTAGCATTTGGTGGATAGAAAAAGAAGCATAAAATTTCCAAGTAGTATTTACCATAACCAGTGCACAGTAAGAAGACTTTTTAAAACACATTTACAACTTTAAAAGAACCCAAAGAGAAAATATGCCTTAAGTGATAATTTGCTGAACTAAAGACTAGTGAGAAGATAACTCCAGTTTATAAATCATTTTTCCAATTAAATTTAATTAATTTACATTATCCTTTCAGGAGAAAATTTTTTTATTTTTAAACTAAATTCTAATAATTTCTATTTTCAAATCTCCCTTCATGCTCCCACATATTGACCTTATTATTCCTGGTAATTCCATTTATGTTTAACATTTCCTTCAGAGTAGTTTCTATCTTAATAATCATTTTCTAATTTTCTTGCCTTTTTCTGGCCGCATATTGTCTTTCTCTTTCTGCCAAGCTAAGTTCCTCTCATCTTTCCCTAATAAAAAATTGTTGCTCCTTATTTCTGTTGCTCAGATTAAAAACTTTGGTGTCATCTTTGACCAGTATCTATCAATCTGTTTTTTTCTCTCTCTCTCTCTCATCTTTTTCTCTCCTCTTCACCGCTAATCTTTTTAGCCTTTCTTTGAAATATAGCTAGAATATATTCTGGTGCTTCACACACTTTTTTCATGTTCACTTCGGCCAAAACACCATTATCTGTGATTAGCTCAGATGATCAGTGCAGCATCCTCCTCTCACCCTTGCTTTCATACCAGCCTCCTTATAATCTGTTTTCTACACAGCAGTTCTTTAAATAAAATTCAAGTTTATTTTTAGTTCAAAATGTAACAAAATTGGAAGTCATCACTTCTTTAAATTGGACACTTAGAAACAATTTACATTGGACCAATCAGAAAACAGGTCTTAAATAAACCACCACTGCAAAATCTTGAAAGACAGGTGAAACAGAGAGTCAAGCTAAAATTTATTTAACTGGAACAAAAGTCAATTAAATAATAATATGAATGATGAGTTTTGGGACAAACTTGAGAACAAAAACTCCTGAAATCCACAGTCTTAAAAGAGGACCCCCACATATTTGTCTTTCTCCCTTTTCTTAGCACAGGTCAGGAAAGTTACTGATAAGCAAAGAGAGAAGGCCAAATGATCCATGTGATAACGGTTTAGATTTGAAAACACCAGTATGACGTTGTGTTGTTTTAAAATAGCTATATATAAATCCATATGTAAACATTTATACCTATGTACGTATATTACCTTACTCTGGTAGTTAACAGGGCCTAGAAGAAATGGCACCCTAGTAACAAGGAACATACCTAGCTTCTAGATCTTGGCTTCTAATACTACACTTCACATAAAGGAACTAGGGCTTTTTGGAGAAATGGCTGATGCTAGGCTTGGCTGAGAAATTATAAAATGTGAGCTTGGAGTATATTTATTCTTAGAGTGAGAGAAACCTGGGACACATTAAAACCAAACAATCATAACAAAATTACCATCAACAACAAACTCACATTCACACATATATACCTGGTAATATGTCAAAGGAATGCAGAAGTCTACTGAAAGAGCTTCCAATAGCCAAAGCTAGAAAATTTTGAGTAAAATAAAGTAATATTGGATTTTAATTTAAGGTATAAAATAGATATTTATGAGTCCATAAAGATGTAAATGATTGAATAAATAAATAGGGGATAAGAAATTATTCCTGCAGAAAAAATTCAAACAATTCTTGCAGATTATTTGTGTGCAAGAAGGTTTACATCTCAAGCATGGGCATCTCGTTGTGACTTTTCTCTAAAAGTTCAATAGACAAAGCAGGGAAAACGGCTACCTTTACATGGAGAAACCTGACAAACAGTACTTTGGCCAAATGATCAAGGTTAATATATGCTGGGATTAGTCTCATTGATAGTATGTACCTTTTATATAAAAATATCACTTGACCTCTGAATTTTCTTTGAAAACTCATAATCTGATCTAATCATGAGAAAAAAATCAGACAATCCTAATTAAGGAGCGTTCTATAAAATATCTGACCAGGACTTCTCAGAACTGTCAAGGTCATCAAAGTGAGGAATATCTTACAAACAGTCAAATCAACAGGAATCTGAGGAAATAGAATGATTAAATGTGATGTGGAATCCTGGATGAGATCTTAGGACAGAAAAGGGACATCAGGTTAAGATCAAGAAATTTTTTTTGAAAGTATTAAACGTAGTGATGTTATTAATGGGATTATTGTATGTATCAATACTAGTTCATTAATTATAACAAATGTATCATACTGAAGTAAGATGTTAATAATCGGGGAACTGCATGTGAGGTACATGGTTATTCTCTGTACCCTCAGCACTATTTTTCATAAAGTATAAAACTATTCTAAATAAAAGTATGGGCTGGGTGCAGTGGCTCACACCTGTAATCCCAGCACTTTGGGAGGCTGAGGAGGGCAAATCACGAGGTCAAGAGATCAAGACCATCCTGGCCAACATGGTGAAACCTTGTCTCTACTAAAAATACAAAAATTAGCTGAGCGTGGTGGCGTGAACCTGTAGTCCTAGCTACTCAGGAGGCTGAGGCAAAAGAATCTCTTGAACCTGGGAGGCAGAGGTTGCAGTGAATGAGATCACGCCACTGCACTCCAGCCTGGTGACAGAGCAAGACTCTGTCTCAAAAAAAAAAAAAAAGAAAGAAAGAAAAAGAAAAAGAAAAATAGTATGTATGTGTGTATGTGTATATAAAATATATACTGTGTATTTACGTATATATAACCATATTGTTTGTCCATTCAAAACCTTCCGTAAGTCTTACCTCTACTGACAAAGCTTCCATGTAATCAGGCCCTACACTGTCTGGGAAATCAGTATATTAACTCCACATTGGTCTGGAGTTAATATTCTGTTTTTTGAATATGTTCAGAATAGTCCTACTTCTACATCTTTCTATGTGCTATTCCTTCTTACTGAAAAACTACCCAGAAACTTCTAAATACCACCCTATCAGAGAGATACTCTATAATCAACTGAGGCAAAACAGACCTCGCCACCATTCCCCATCATTTTCCCTGCTTTATTTCTTGTCGTAATATTTATGCCCACCTGGTTTCTATGTATATGCGTAAGTGCATGTGAGTGTGTGTGTGTGTATGTGTTGGTGTGTATGTGTTCATATCTGTCTGTTCCAAAAATTACTACGTAAGTTTTATAAAAGAATTTTTTGACTATTGTGAGCACTGCTTTGATTCTAGTTTGTGGAACAGTGCTGGCATATTATAATGTTCACAAATATTTCTTGAATAATGCATGAATAAGTGAATTGAATTATTTGTGTTAAATAGCACAACTTGCCCTAGGAACTATGATGAAAAAGCTAGTATCTATAGCTTAAAATATATTAATCAACATGGGTGTTAAAAGTGAAATAAGTAAAGATCTAACCCAAATATTGATACTTTTAAGTAACAAATTGTGTATATTGTATATATTATATATTGGCATAAACTTATAGAAGATTAATAATCCCAGTCAACAATATGCATATTGAAAATAAAAATAACTAAACTTAATCTCATCTCTTATCTCATATTAATCTATTACTAAGCTTTTTCAACTTTGTCATGGCAGGTAGCTTATTGATACATAAAGCATTCAATAAAAAAAAGGATTATAAATTTTCTTCTGCAGTACACAGCATCCTCAAAATAGATTTTTCTGATATTTAAAGAGATTTCTGACAGAAATGTTAGCACTGACATACATAGTATATTATCATTTCAGACTCTGCTGTGATTTATATTGACTTGAATCCAACCTTATTTTGATCTATATTTAAAGTGTTAGAAATGAAATTCAATGATTTTCCCAGATACAAAATTTATTAACCACCTTCAAACTTAGGACAAGTTATTTGTTGGACTTAAATGCTACTAGCCACAATCTTTTTGAATTGTTATGATATGTGACTAAGAACTACTTCAGGGCATAATGCACCCAAAGAAGTAGAAACTTACATTGAATTAGAAGTATAAGTAGGAGAAAAAAGCGAAGTTAATTCTATATATTTACATTTTCTGTTGAATAAGAATCTTTAATACTCTAGCTAAAAGACTCAATTATCGTCAATAGTTATACATATGGTTCACTTTATGATGTGACTTAAACCCCACTGGTAGGCTGTTGCTAAAATCTAAGTCCTATTCTGAAGATTATTTATATTGTAAAGACTGTTTAATTTTCTGCATATTACAATGTTTTGCCATTTAAAAAATGCCTTTATGTCTAGGAAAAGACTGCCCTTCCTGAGGCTAGATAATTCTTAAAAGTAGCAAAAGTCTAACTGGGAGTATATCTCTGGTATGCAAACTAAGCAATCTGGAGCTATATCTCCTGTCTCTGGACCATATTTGTTTGCCTCTATCAACCTCAGTATATTTGTTGTAATTAATAAACAACATTGACACATCATTATCACCCTAAATCCATAGTTTACCTTAAGTTTCACTCTTGGTGTTGTACATTCAATGGGTTTTGACAAAGACATGGCATATATCCACCATTACAATATAGTACAGAAGAGTTTCACTACCATAAATATTCCCTGTGCTCCTCCTATTTTCCTCTCCTCCCTACAAACCTTTGACAACCACTGATACTTAGCTGTCTCTGTAGTTTTACCTGTTTCAGCGTGTCATATAGATGTAATCACACAGTATGTAGCATGTTCAGATTGGTTTCTCTCATTTAGTATAATGCCTTTAAGGTTCTTCTGTATCTTTTATGGTTTACAAGATCACTGTAACTTAACACTGAATAAATATTTTATTGTATGGATATACCATAGTTTATCCAGTTATCTGTTGAAGGTTATCTTGGTTACCTCCAAGTTTTGATAATTATGGTTAAAGCTGCTGTAAACAGCACATGTAGGTTTTTGTGTGGGCATACCTTTTTACCTTAAGTAGGTAAATACCAAGGAGTGTGTCTGCTGTATCTTTTGGTAAGCATATGCTTAGTTTTGAAATAAATTGCCAAATTATATTTTAATGTGGGTATAATCATCAATAAATAAAAACTATGATTCTTCTACATTCTTATAAGCATTTGATGTTCAGTGTTTGGTGTGTAAAGTATCTTGTTTTAATTTGCAATTCCATAATGATGTATTATGTTGAATATTTTGATATGCTACTTGCAATCTGAATGTCTTAAATTGTTAAGGTACTCCAATCCTTGGCCCATTTTTAAACTTTTAAAAATTAATTTGCCCATAATTTAATTTTATTGTTCAATTTTAATGGCTTTGTGTCTATTTTGAATAACAGTCCTTTTCAGATGCAATTTGGAAATATTTCTCCCAGTTTGTTACTTGTTTTCTCATTGTCTTAACAATGTATATACAGAGCAAAAGTTTGTATTTTTAGAGTACTTCATATTATCAATTATTTATTTTATGGTTAATTATTTTGGAATTGTATCAAACCGTAGTAATCTACATTTTCTCCTATGTTATCTTCTAGAAGTTTCACAGTTTTGCATATCACATTTAGGTCTATAATCCATTTTAGGTTTGTTTGTCAAAAGTTATAAGGTCTCTGGATTCACATTTTTATATTTTCAGTTTTGCTGTTGTTGTTGTTCTGCATGTAGAAATCCAGTTGTTCCAGCACCATTTGTTGAAGAGTCTATCCTTTTGGCATTGACTGAATTACCTTTTCACCATTGTCAGTGATCAGTTGACCAAATTCATGTGGGCATATTTATGACCTATTTATTCTATTCCATTGATTTATTTGCTTATTCATTCACCAATACCTAACTGATTTTGATTGCTGTAGCTTTATAGTAAATCCTGAAGTTACATAGTGCCAGTCTTTTGACTTTGTTGTTCTCCTTCAGTGTTGTAATATTTACTATTCTTATCTTTGGCATCTCCATTATAAACTTAAGTTTAGTTTGTTGATATCCACAAAATAACTTGCTAGGATTTTTACTGGGATTATATTTAACCTATATAACATGTTTAGCAAACTGACATCTTGACAATATTGAGTATTAGTCTTCCTATTTATAAGCATGGAAATCCATTTATTTTATTCTTTGTTAATTTCCATTGGATAAAACAGTAATAGGCTTTTTCATATTAACTTTGTATCTTGTAATCTTGCTATCATCAGTTAGTTCAACAAGTTCTATTGTAGATTAGATTTTATACATAAATAATCCTATAATTTGTGAACAAAGAGAATTTTATTTTTTCCTTCTGAGTCTGTATATCTTATATTTCTTTCTCTTGTCTTAACACATTAGCTAAGACTTCCAGTATAATGTCAAAAAGGAATGGGTGAGTGGTGACATTCTTGCCTTATTCCTGATCTTAGTAGAAAAATTTCTAGCTTCTCATTATCAAGTATGCTGTTATCTGTAAGATTTCTGTATATGTTCTTCAACTGGATGAAGTTTCCCTTTATTCCTAGTTTGCTGATAGTTTTGTTGTTGTTGTTGTTGTTGTTGTTGTTGTTTTGAAAGAAAGAAAAAGAGAGGAAAGAAAGAGAGTGAAAGAAAGAAAAAAAAAAGAATGTAAGAGAGAAAGAAAGAGGAAGAGAAAGAGGGAGAGAGAACGAGATTCTTGTTCTATTGCCCAGGCGAGAATGCAGTCTAAATATGGGTATTAAAAACCTCTTTTATGCCAATAATTGTACTTAACAATGGAGACAGGAAGGAATAAGAGATGAAAATAACAAACAAGCAGCCAACCAATATTTTGTTTAAACCTGTGAAATGCTATGCAATTGCTGAGGAGTGATTTACTTCCAATTATGTGGTCACTTTTAAAATAGGTGTAATGTGACACTGAGAAAAATGTATGTTTTGTGGATTTGGGGTGGAGAGTTCTGTAAATAATTGTTAAGTTTA
>CAUYLG010050988.1:0-22831 GCA_963573385.1 Cacajao melanocephalus | reverse complement strand
CATTGTTAAGCACAATTATTGGCATAAAAGAGGTTTTTAATACCCATTTTTAGACTGCATTCTAGCCTGGGCAATAGAACAAGAATCCCGTTCTCTCTCCCTCTTTCTCTTCCTCTTTCTTTCTCTCTTACATTCTTTTATTTTCCTCTTTCTTTCACTCTCTTTCTTTTCTCTCTTTTTCTAAAAAATAAAATAAAATAAAAATAAAAATAAAAACAACCAAAGCCAGATAATATGAAAATCATTAGGAATCCAAAGACATATATTTTAACACAATTTTAGCACATAAATCAAGTTCATTTCTAATCTAACTTTGAAAGAGAAAAAGAACAAACTTCTTTGTTTCTTACCGAACTTCGGTGTAGTAAAAGTGAATTCTGGACCATCCTTCCCACCTTCATCTGTGTATGCTGCCATTCGAACCATGTACAATGTGTCACTAGTCAAAGAGGACAATGTATATTCTGTGTGGGAAGAATCCACATTCACAGCTGGAAGAAATAAAGAACTGTGCTTCATTCAACTATTCAATGCTTTTACTTAACTGGCCTATATTTGGCATGTGAAAGTATTAATGAAACAAAGTATTTTTGTCAGAAAACAACTTTTTAAATTTTCTGACACAATTTTATGCTCTAAAGCACAACACAGCAGTTTTTTAAAACATCCATGAAAGCAACCATAAGGCACATTCTCAGGTGTCGCCTGAAACCAATATACTATGGGAAGATGTATAACATAAGAAAAACAGACTTAAATTAGTACCTAAAAGCTTAAGGAAAAAATATCTGATTCTAAATAACTAATACAGTTTTATTACCGGTTTCATTTCCAATGATGGTTCTATAAAATATAGTGTAATTTCTGATAAATCCATTCTGAACATCAACAGGAAGTTGGTCCC
Organism: Cacajao melanocephalus; assembly: GCA_963573385.1. Classification (NCBI taxonomy): domain Eukaryota; kingdom Metazoa; phylum Chordata; class Mammalia; order Primates; family Pitheciidae; genus Cacajao; species Cacajao melanocephalus. The sequence continues at coordinate 21,927 of CAUYLG010050988.1, read as the reverse complement.
ACTCTAAGACTGCTTCATTTTTCCCTACTTTTTTTGTCCGAACAGTAGGTCCTTTGGAAGGTGCTGTAAGAGAATAAACACATTTGCTAACTGAAAATCATTTGGAATTTACTAAGATTTCCTTATCATAAAATTATTTGAACATAATGAGATATATCCTTATTTAAGTGATGAAATGTTTTTGTTAATACAAACCCCTAAACTGTTTTTTTTTTTTTTTTTTTCAAAGAAAGTGAGCTTGGACTTACGGGCTTGTTTAAGGTATGCCTTTATGGATTCAGGACTTCCTGGTCCATCAGCATATACCGGAGTAACTGTTATCAAATAGCATTTGCTCTCTGCTAAGTTCCCTAAAACAAGAATAGCAGATTAAGCATGTTTTTCTATAATGAAAAAGTCAATACCATTATTTATTTTTACATTATAATTTCATGACCACTTAATTTTCTTTTAAAACTGCAGTTTTCGGCCAGGCGCGGTGGCTCACGCCTGTAATCCCAGCACTTTAGGAGGCCGAGGCGGGTGGATCATGAGGTCAAGATATCGAGATCATCCTGGCCAACATGGTGAAACCCCATCTCTACTAAAAATACAAAAATTAGCTGGGCATGGTGGCGCACGCCTGTAGTGCCAGCTACTCGGGAGGCTGAGGCAGGAGAATTGCTTGAACCCAGGAGGGAGAGGTTGCGGTGAGCCGAGATTGCACCACTGCACTCCAGCCTGGGTAATAAGAGCGAAACTCTGTCTCAAAAAAAACCCAAAAAACTGCTGTTTTCTAAGTAAGCATTGCCTTTTGTGTACTGGATTCAAGTTTAATTGGGTACAACTGTCTGTAAAAGTATTTCCAATGCAGTGAATAAAAATTATATTGTTAAGAATAATGATGGTATTTACATTTAGAATTTATAAAACAATGATCTCAAATTACTATCAATCTTAAAGTCTGACGATTTTTGTATGTCTTTTTTTTTTTTTCTTGAGATGTAGTCTCGCACTGTTGCCCAGGCTGGAGTGCAATGGCACAACCTCGGCTCACTGCAAACCTCTGCCTCCCAGGTTCAAGCAATTCTCTTGCCTCAGCCTCCCGAGTAGCTGAGATTACCGGGACTCACCACCACACCCAGCTAATTTTTGTATTTTTAGTAGAGATGGTGTTTCACCATTTTGGCCAGACTGGTCTCGAACTCCTGACCTTGTGATCTGCCTGCCTCGGCCTCCCAGAGTGCTGGGATTACAGGCATGAAACACTGCACCCGGCCCTTGTATGTCTTACCTACAAGAGATAACAGCCTAAGGAGCAAGATGAATGAACTAGTAAGACCTAGGGGAAAGCACTAATGGCCCTAGTTTCTTGGGCAAGTTGGAAAAAAGGTATCTGAAACACTTTCTTGGCCGGGGGCTGTGGCTCATATCTATAATTCCAGCACTTTGGGAGGCTGAGGTGGGTGGATCACTTAACAAAAACAAACTTCCTTTAATCTTTTTTAGCATGCATCAGTTAAATTCCTTTTTTATACAGTATATTATCTATCAGAAAATGTTTTATTGAAATTTACCTTCAACAAGAATGTACCTTCCTTAACTATTACTTACAAAGTTACATGTTCCTTTATCTTCTTAAACAAAGTGATTTTACCTTTTGATGATTCAACATTACCAAGAAGTGAACAGTTTTTATATTCTATTATAATAGTGATGCTTTTAGGGTTACTGAGCTATATAGGACTACCCACCCCAACCTTAATGTCTACACAACCTATGCTAGCTTTTTGTTTTTTTGAGATAGAGTTTCACTCTTATTACCCAGGCTGGAGTGCAATGGCGCTATCTTGGCTCACCGCAACCTCTGCCTCCTGGGTTCAAGCAATTCTCCTGCCTCAGCCTGCCAAGTAGCTAGGATTATGGGCATGCGCCACCATGCCCAGCTAATTTTGTATTTTTAGTAAAGATGGAGTTTCTCCATGTTGGTCAGGCTGGTCTCAAACTCCTGACTTCAGGTGATCCACCCACCTCAGCCTCCCAAAGTGCTGAAATTACAGGTGTGAGCTACTGTGCCCAGCCACTTTTTAAAAAAGTTTCTATTGGCTCTGAGCCATGGCTTATGCCTATGATACCAGCACTTTGGGAGGCTGAGGTGAGAGGATTGCTTGAGACCAGGTGTTGGAGACCAGCCTCTGCAATACTGAGTGTGGCAGCATGTGCCTATAGTCCCAGATACTCCAGAGGATGAGGGAGACGATCACTTCAGCCTGGGAGTTGAAGGCTGCAGTGAGCCATGATCATGCCACCATACTCCAGCCTGGGCAATGGACTGAGACCCTGTATTTATTTAAAGTTTCTATAGTTATTTCCAGCCTGTTTCCTCCCTAAGCTCCAAATGTTTTTAATTTGATATGATCAATAAACCAGACAACCAGGCTCATTAAAACTGTACACCAATAATAGGTTAAGGAAGTCCAAACAGCTTGTGTTATGATTAAAGCTCAAAAACTTTATGGCAGGAATCTCTCTGCTTACGGCTTTTCTCTAATTAACTATTTATTCACAGCTGAATTATAATTATTAATTATCCTTCTTTACCAACAAAAGAACATAAACTGAGTTTGTTTTCTCTTAAAGTTGTTACATCACTTTAAAAGCACTTAAGCAGCACTGTAACACACAGACTGGAGCGCTATGATTCATTACTTCTGTCCTTCATTAGTACTTCCAATTGAAAGACATAAGGAAATTTGAGTTCTAGTTCTGCTTCCTCCGTCTGATGGCTCTAAGACATTCAACAAGTCATCCAGATGCTCTAGGAAACCATTTTCTCATCTGAAAGATGAGGGTGTCAGGTACAGAGAACATACAAGTAATCTGCAGCAAAGGTTTGACTCTTGTATTTCCCTATACTCTATAGTTTTAAGAGTTTTCCCTTGATGATAAAACCGTACTGGGCTACAAAAAGAAGACAGTATTAACCCCAGTCTGTTCATAAAGAGGCTCTGTAATTCAGCGAGATTAAGTATGAATTGCTGAAAGTCACACATTTAATAACTAGTGGGGCTATGATAAATTCAAAGTCTTTTCAACGGACCACAACACCTATAAGCAAAAGAAAAAGCTGCCTATAGAGTTAGAAAAAGGATATCAACTTAAATGTTTCTAGCCAGGTATACCTCTTAAATAGGTGCGATGCACGGTACCATCTTCTTGTTGCCAGTCTGTGATACAGGGTGATTTATCTGATAACACACACCACTCAAGTACATATTTCTTTACAGATTCCCTTGGAGTAGTCCATTCCACCCAAAGCATGTTATCTTTGGGGAATGCTTTAAGATCCATTACAGGGCGAGTCGCTTTAAAACAAAGTTTGAATATTGACATAATAAATACAAATTTGAAATTTCCATATTTTACAGTCATTTCTAAAACGTGATTTATCAATTTTTGTAGCATATATTTCCTTGCATAAAAGCACTTTATTGTAACCTACAGGTAAAGTAGTAAATTTTTAAACGTAAATATTGCTTTCCCCGCCGGGTGTGGTGGCTCCTACCTGTAATCCCAGCACTTTGGGAGGCTGAGGTGGGCGGATCACTTGAGGTCAGGAGTTTGAAACCAGCCTGGCCAACATGATGAAACCCCATCTCTACTAAAAATGCAAAATTAGCCGGGTGTTATGGTGCACCCCTATAATTCCAGCTACTTGGGAGGCTGACACACAAGGATAACTGGAAGCCAGGAGGCAGAGGCGGCGGTGAGCTGAGATCACACCACTGCACTCCAGCCTAGGCAACAGCGTGGCACTCTGTCTCAAAAAAAAAAAATTGCATTCCCTAAATTCTTCAAATGTTTGGTATTTCTAAGTTTGTAATTCCAATTTTTCTTCGTTGAAAGGTACAAATAAAGCTACAGATAAACATATTTCAGTCATATGTATATGAGGTTCCCAAAGTCTTGAAATAATAATTTAAAAACCAGGTAAGTAATCAGAATATGCTTAAATGAATTAAGTAGCTGACTGCAAAGTTTAAGTGAGCATGTCATGATGGAAATCTTTCTTGTATCCTGAAGAAATGTGTCTGTTGACTGATTCCTAACAATGTGTCACTGGCTATGTGTAGTGGCTTATGCCTATAATCACAGCACTTTGGGAGCTCAGGAGTTCCAGACCAGCCTGAGCAACCTGGTGAAACCCAGTCTCTTAAAAAAAAAAGGAAAAGAATCATTATTTATAAAATTAAAACAATTTAAAAATAAAAATGTGATTATCCCTGATACTGAGGAGATAAGTCTCAGATGACTTGTGTTTTTTATGGGAGCCCTGTCCATACCTAACCACCTTTTTTCCATCCAAGAGTCAGTCTCCATCTCACAGACACAAACCTTGAAAGTCACAGGCAGGGATAGTTAAAACAGCTGCATCTGATTTGCCAACAAGATTTCTTGCTGTTAGGGTTGCTACATAGCGATCATTTGTAAGATTTACTGTCAGCTTTGTGTCATTAACTGTGTAATTTTGTAAACGTGATTTCCATCTTGTGAGAGTCACTTCATAATCCAAGATTTTTCCATTGGCTTCAAAAGGAGGCAATGTCTGTAATAAAATATTTACTTTTAAAAATAATTTCATAAATCTTAAATGTAAGTTAATCAGTTTTCTCCTCATATTCACAAATCATGCCATTATTTCAAATCTCTAAATATTTAACTGGAAAGGACTCACAATCTCATTTTAAATTTGGTTCTAAAATAAAACTACTACATACTAAATGAAGAGCAAAAGCATGACCTCAACTTAAAAGAGGGTAAGTAGCATCATTCTGTTAGCTTTTGGTTCTGTATGCAATTCTGCATTGTGGCAGTGTAGGCCTAAATTATTGAATTTATGCTTAAGTATTTTTCTCTCTACCTTCTTTTTTAGTATGATCTACTCATGCACTTATCAGCATACATTTTGATTACTGTGAACTTTTATTATTTTCTGAGGTACTCTGGAAAATTCCAAATTACAAAACAACATTCCTCGTCTTATAGAACTTTTATTTTCACAGAACTGTACTTAAATACCTATGAGGTATTATTTATAGTTTATGAACTTGACTTCTATGTATTAATACATACAAAGCTTTAACTTTTTAACTTTTTTATTAAAAATAGTAATCAAATGCTTTGCTATTAAGATGAATAAAAGCTTTTATGTTTAAAACACCTCCACTCATAATACCATCCAACATGTATTTATAAGGGCCAGGTGCGGTGGCTCACGGCTGTAATCCCAGCACTTTGGGAGGCCGAGGCAGGCGGATCACAAGGTCAAGAAATCAAGACCATTCTGGCTAACATAGTGAAACACTATCTCTACTAAAGGTACAAAAATTAGGTGGGCATGGTGGCATGCGCATGTAGTCCCAGCTACTCAGGAGGCTAATGCAGAAGAATCGCTTGAACCCAGGTGGTGGAGGTTGCAGTGAGCCGAGATTGCACCACTCCACTCCAGCCTGGTGACACAGTGAGACTCTGTCTCAAAAAAAACATGTATTTATAAGAGATAAAAGACTGTAAATGTGATTTTTACCTTCCACATGAGTTGTACAGTTCTATAGCCATGAGTATGGGATGGATCTATTTTATACCAGAAACTTGGTGCTTTAGATGGTCCTAAAGAAAAGACATAAACTTCTTAAAATAAAAAGTTTTTAACAGTAAAATAACATTCTGCAAATTATTCTTTTACTTTGTTCTTGCTACTCTTGCCCTCCAATTGCATGGTGTCTCTACCTCTTTATACCAGCATTTTCCCATCCCAGCATGATACACCTGGCTCTTTCTTTCACCACGGTGATAGCCTGATGATTCCAATTATAATGGAACTCTTTTCTAACCTCAAAATTGTGAAGGTACAAATGGATCCTGAGCAACATCTACAGAGGCATCACTGTTTCTTTTAACTTCATGTTCTTTATCCGGTGTGTGTGTTGCACTGTATTCTTGTGTATTTATCTACCTGAATCTCCTGTACCAGCAGCCTTTTCCCAGACTTCCTGGTCTGCCTGTCCTCACTTCTGTTTTGTCATCTGTAATTGCCTCTTCATGATCAACTCATCACTGCTTAGATTTTATTTGGCTCCTCTCTTATTCTATTGATACTACTTATCGCTGAAAATCAAACTGGAAAATCTATTTAAATACATTCAATATTCACAGGACTATAAAACAAGATAAATGTAGTAAAATAAGTTTACTACTTTTACTACTTTATGTAGGGATGATTGAGAGTGATGGGATGTAATAAAAACAAATTCACAGTACTGTTGTGATAATCATTAACCATTTGAAAAAGCACTACATAAAACATAGTGTTTTTTTTTTCCAGAGACAGTGTTTCACTCTGTTGCACAGGCTGGAGTACAGTAGATGACTGTAGTGCACTATAACCCTGAGCTCCTTGGCTCAGGTGATCCTCCCACCTCAGCATCCCAAGTAGCTGGGGTTTGGCCACCATACCCAGCCAAAACACAAATTGTTAAATATCAGTAATTAAATTACGTTTTTAAAATGCCTGTAGTATCAATTCTTCAAAACTTTTATAACAGCTATTAAATGTAGTATAATTTTTTAATTGGACTTTTAGCAATAAATAATATCAACTGATACTATTGATACTTTTATTGTAAAAAGTTTGTCTTAAAAAAATGAATGGCATTGACTGGTTTCTCAAAATTTTTATAAATATAATAACAAGATATGGTTGTCAGTAGAAAAAGGAGTAGAATAAAATCTAAGCAGTGAGCCTGGGTGTGGTGGCTCATGCTTGCAATCTCAGCACTTTAAGATGCCGAGGCATGTGGATCACACTTCAGCTCAGTAGTTCAAGACCAGCCTGGGCAACATGGCAAAACCTTGTCTCCACAAAAAATACAAAAATTTGCTGGGCATGGTGGCTCGTGCCTGTAGTCCCAGCTACGTTGGGGGCCGAGGCAGGAAGACTGCTTGAGCCTGGGGGGGTTGAGGCTGCAGTGAGCCGTGTTCATGCCACTGCACTCCAGCCTGGGTGACAGAGTGAGACCCTGTTTCAAAAAATAAAAAATCTAAATACTGATATGTCATGAAGAGGCAATTACAGACAACAAAACAGAAAAGAGAGGACAGGCAGACTAGGAAGGCTGGGGAAAAGGCTGCTGGTACAGAAGTTCAAACAGATAAATACACATGAGTACAATGCAGCACCCAAACAGAATAAAGAACATAAAATTATTTTTTAAAAATGTATGAGCCGGAAGTATTTCCTAACATAAAGAGAACCCAGAGACTTCATTCACTCATCAATTTGACTATGTACCCTTGTCTCATAAAAATGCACACAGGCACTAACCACAATATTTTACCTACATTTTAAAGTATTTCATGAACTCCTCCCCATGTACCTCAGTTTAAGAATTCCTGGTCAAGACAAAGGAATCTGGCTGAGGACTCCCAAGCCAACAATAGCAAAATTGCTTTCTCAGCATTTATGAGTGAGAGAAAATTCTTAGGGCAGAAGGGTACTTTTCTGCCTTTGACATTCTCAAGTCACATCATCTAAACCACTAGATGAGCTGTAAGTAAAGGGATATAGGTGGTAGGGGATTATTTAGCCACAGCTACTGCCATTGATAACTAAGGGGTGAATCTGTGATAGGAAGGTGTTCAAAATGAAAAAATCTATGCCACAGGATTATTTCTTGATGGCTACACAAGAACTTAGTAACATCAGCTGCTTTGCAGTGAGAATCTTACTTTAGACTGTGCACTCTTTTTGTACCTTTTATATTCTATACCATATATATTATATTCTATTATCTATAGGAGAAAAAAGGAAAATAAAAACTAACCAACCAAAATTCCAGGGTCAATCGCTTCCCAAGGGCTTATCAAGTGCTATTAGAAAAAAAATGAATAAAAGGTGTAATACAAATATCTTTTTGATAGTGAGGATGGATCTAAGGTATAGTGTGCTAGACAGTGTGATTTTAATGATTCAGGATATGATTATCTAGTTAGGAGTATCTCTGGACAAGTCTCCTTGAATAAAATCTTCTATAGACTTATCAACACTTAAGTCAACAGTTTTCTGATAGTATCTAAGACACCAATCCATAATAATTAGGTATCAAACAGACTTATACTATCAATAATCCGTATTAAATTTTACATCCTAATGTCCTTAAAAATGAAAATGTAAAATACTGCAGTTTGAATAAAATGATCACAAAATAAGAAGCAATCAGGCTATATATATTGTTAAAACCAGAACCAATTCACAGCTGGAATTCCAATAGCTTTACTTCTTCATATATGTATTTACTTACTATCTTCATAGGTGATCCCACTTGCTTCTTCACTCCAGTCACTCCAGTATCCCTTACCATCTTCCTTCATACAGCGAATCCTAAACACATATTCTGTGAAAGGTTTAAGGTCCTGGACAGTGAATGAAGATCGAGTGGACGCTGTATCTTCAGGAGGAATCTGAAACAAAGGAAATCAACCAACAGAAAACCTCAATTAGTAAGGTTTTCTAAACTTTGTTAACATTTAGAAATTTTTTTTTTTTTTGAGGTAGAGTCTTGCTCTGTTACCCAGGCTGGAGTGCAGTGATGTGATCTAGGCTCACTGCAACCTCTGCCTCCCAGGTTCAAGCGATTCTCCTGCCTCAGCCTCCTGAGTAGCTGGGATTACTCACAGGCACCCACCACCACTCCTGGCTCATTTTTGTATTTTTAGTATAGACGAGGTTTCACCATGTTGGCCAGGCTGGTCTCAAACTCCTGACCTCAAGCAATCTACCTGCCTTGGCCTCCCAAAGTGCTGGTGTGAGCCACTGCACCCGGCCTATAAACTATTTTATTGAAACAGGATTGATACATTAAACTCAACCTCAGGAGAGAAATAAGTGTAAGTTTTCCAAATCAGTAAAGTTATTAGGTTTGAGAAGTATGGAAACATCTGTTACTCTTACTTTTTTCCCCTTTATTTCTTCCACAGGGCTTTTAATATAACTCAGGATTTCAGTAGAAAACAGATGGCACACTCCACTTAGAATTAATTCAAGGAGGGCTTCATAAAGGGACTACATGCAGAGTATATGAAATCCTTAGACAGTGCAGTTAATACTCTGGGGCTTAGAGCTGTTTCTACTTCTAGGCCCAAAGGTATGAGGAGAGGTACCAGAACCTGACAGAAGAGGGTCCGCTAGGGAGGGCTGTCTTGATAAGCAGTGACCTTAAGTTGAAAGACAGCTGGCTAGGGGTGGTACTTAACGCCTGTAATCCCAGCACTTTGGGAGACTGAGGTGGGTGGATCACTTGTGGTCAGGAGTTGAAGACCAGCCTGGCCAATGGTGAAACCCCATCTTTACTAAAAATACAAACATTAGCTGGGCGTGGTGGTGGGTACTGATATTCCCAGCTACTCGGGATTCTGAGGCAGAAGAATCGCCTGAACTGGGGAGGCAGAGGTTGCAGTGAGCCAAGATCGTGCCATTGCACTCTAGCCTGGGCAACGAGAGCAAAACTGCATCTCAAAAAAGCAGCAACAAAAAAAAGCCAGTTCCAGGGAGGAAGCAGAGAAAAATCAACATGCCAATTTCACTTTTCTTCTGTCTTCTCTCCTGCCCAGCATTAACCAAAGTCACTGGGAAGCTAGAAAGAATGGGAACCCACAGATGAAATCCATACAGGTCAGCATGCCACACAAAGAGAAGGGTAGGGAAGAGAAGAGCGTAGATGTGGACAGGCAAAAGGAAAGTTTCCAGCCCAATCAAAAAAAAAAAAAAAAAGAGTTTTTGTGGCTCTTAAACTTGGCTTTCAGAAAAAAAAGAGATTAAATATAGATAAATAAGTGGTTCTATTACTCCGACGATTTAATATTAGATACAAATTAAATGTCAGTCTTTTTTGTAGCACTGAATTAAGATTCTATATTTAATATCACATTCTGAAAAACTTCAGGTATATACATTCTCTGTACAACATGAAGCATTAATCCAATTTTGTTTTATTGCTTTTTCTGATTGTATTCTGAGCACTTTAAGTGGGATAAAAAGAGAAGTAGTAAGGTCATGAGCCCAATTCCCTTATAAGCTCACTGTGACCAGAGCAACAAAAGCAAAGACATACTGTTAGTGATAAATGAAATCAAAACAGGGAAGAGCATGGATAGCTGAATGCTATGGTGATAGCCTTTTAAAAAGCTCCAAGTATTTTTTCTTTTGCTGACAAGCATCATCTTTGGGTACACTATCCTTTTCAGTCTTACAAGTTCCCTACCAATCCTTTCCTTTACCTCAGTGGTTGGCGAACTTTCCATAAAGAGGTAGATAAAATATTTACTAATATTTCAGGCTTGCGGGCCAGATAATCTCTTTGAAACTACTCACTCTTCCAATGTAGAATAAAAATAGAGACAATATGTAAAGAAATTAGTATGGCTGTGTTCCAAAAAAACTATTTACAAAAACAAGTCACAGGCTGATTTTGGCAGAGTGCAGCACACCAACCCCTACACTAGCTACCTTATCTTTACAATCTCTTTATTTTTGCACCTCTACTTAATTTGCTTCTTATTACTTATATTCTTTGTATCCCCCATCAAAAATGCCATTTCTAGGTTTGGAGTGGTAGCTCACATCTGTAATCCCAGCACTTTGGGAGGCCAAGGTAGGAGAATCACTTAAGGCCAGGAGTTTGAGACCATCCTGGGCAACATGGTGAGAATATCTCCACAAATAATAATAATAATAATAATAATAGTAGCCAGGTGTAGTGGTACACACCTGTAGTGAGACTAAGGCAGGAGGATCACTTAAGCTCAAGTCCAAAGTTGGAGTCGGCCAGCAGCCTGAGCAAAGGGAGAAGCTGTCTCTTAAAAAAAAAAAAAAAAAAAAGCCATTTCCTATCAACCTATATCATTTTCATGTTGTACTTAAAGGCTACTGTATACAGCAAAGCTGTATTTTCTATCTTCCTGATTGCCCTTGTTTGAAATAAAGACCCAGAACAGGTGTCAAGCAAAATATTTCACTTAACCAGAAACTTAAGACATTTAGAAAATGACTGAAACTTTTTAAGGTTAGAGGGTTGAAAGAAGAACTATTTAAATAAACAGTAACTTTCAATTTACCTGGCTCCAAGTTGAGGCATCTTTGGTCCTATACTGAATGTTATATTTTAGTGTTATTACACTCTTAATACCTGGGTTGGTCCATGTCAGTTTTAAGATACTAGACAGTTCCTCTGAGTTGATCACTGATAAATTATGTGGTGGATTGGGCTTCACTGAAAAACAAAATAAATCCTAAGGCTTATTATGTTTTACAATTTCATATACAAACTCAAATATACTCTTTATATTTTCCTTTATTTTACAATATTCATTTATCCTTACCAAATGAACTAATTTCTCTGAAAATTATGCTATGCTATATATCTTATAATGGAAAAAAAAAAAAGATTTCTAAAGAACTTTTAGTTTTTTATATGTAAAGAAATTAGTATGGCTGTGTTCCAAAAAAACATAAATGTAGTAAACAGTTTTTTTTTCCAAAAAAAACACATATGCAGTAATTTGTTAATCTCTTCAGGTTCATCTATCAAAAGACATTTTGTTAATCTCTACAGGTTTGTTAATCTCTTACATTTGTTAATCTCTTCAGGTTCATATATCAAAAGACAAACATTTATGATATCAAAATTTTTAAAACGAGAATAAAAATAGAATATACCTATTGTAATTACAACGGTGTAAGATGTTTGAGAACTGGACAAATACCAGAAGATAACATTCAAAGTGAAAACAGCTGTAAGTGTGGTTGGATTATGGATATTTTTCTTTTTCCAAATTACATTTGATATTATTGATAAAATGATTTCATAAAAATCACTAAGATAAATGCTTGTTTCTACATTAATTAAAATCTAAAAACTGCTTTAATTTATAAACTACTATAGAGTCAAATAAACTCTCAAATTCAGGTTTATAACTACCTTTATATACAGGATCAAAATTGATATGATCTGATGTAACATTCCCAAGCGCATTCTCTGCTTCTACCCAGACTTCAATGTTGACAAAATACACAGTAGAATAATCAACAGTGCATGAGGTGGGGGTGTCACGTTTTGCTATGCAATCTGGAAACTTGTGTGTTGCCCTAAACACAAAAAATTGAAGAATCAGTCATTAAAAACACATCTGAAAAAAATTAGCGAAAAAAATTACTTGCAAAGAATTTGATGAGATCTAGACTGTTGTAGCAAATTTTGCAATAAATTGATCACTAACAAAATTTCTTAAAAATTAACCTTTCTTTAAAATTGACTTTGATCTAAAGACATAAAATTATTTTGAAATTTGTAGTCTAAAAATATTTTGCTTTAAAATTTTATGCTCCATCCCCACTGACTCCTCTCCAAAAATTATTTCCTTGTGATCCCAGTGCTGTTTTTTCTAAAATTATCTATTTCCTTGTGATCCCAGTGCTGTTTTTTCTTTTTCCTAAAACAGAACCCTTACTGTACCAGAAATTTAAGCACAATATGCTTTCTCTAAGCACAGTATGCTAGAAGATGACAGGAGGTTAAGGATAAGAATTTCTATCACCCCTTAGCCTTTAGTCTGAGGGCTAAAATCCCTCTTTCTAGTCAAACTTAAGCAACCACTATCTGATTTCTAACACCATGGAAAGTTTCAAATAATATTACTATATTTATTTAAATGTATATAAATTATGCCTCAATTAAAAATATGTATATATAACACTATTTTTAAAAATAGAAGGATAAACCAAACCCCAAATCGAACTAAAACAAAAACAGCCTCTAAGGGGAAGAAGAAAATATAAGGCAGAGGATTCAGGAATATAGACTTCACTGAATATGCCTTAATACTATTAATAGATTTGACTTTTGGGATTATTTTATATAATTATTAAGAAAAATTCCTAAAAATCAAAAACAAAATGAAACACATAAACTTGTGTACTGAGTATGTGGTATAACCACATAGAAAGGAAACATTCCAAGTAACATTAAAACATAGTAATATTCCATACTCTAGCTCGGCCTTAAAAAAAAATAGTAACTTGACTACTACACATCCTTCATAGAGAAAAACAATCTTAAAATCATGGCTGGGCAAGGTGGCTCACGCCTGTAATCCCAGCACTTTGGGAGGCCGAGGCGGGCTGATTAGGAGGTAAAGAGATCAAGACCATCCTGGCCAACATGGTGAAAATATGCAAAAATTAGCTGGGCGTGGTGGCGCGCGCCTGTAGTCCCAGCTACTCGGGAGGCTGAGGCAGGAGAATTGCTTGAACCAGGAAGGCGGAGGTCACAGTGAGCCAAGATCGCGCCACTGCACTCCAGCCTAGTGCCTGGCGACAGAACAAGACTCCCTCTCAAAAAAATTATTTTTAGTAATCATTTTGTTGGTGCTAATACTGGTATTATTATTCTGCAGGTGTTGTATTAACCATAGGATAAAGCAAATGAATAATTATGTTAGTGTTGTTGTAAACTATGTCTTTCAGTTCATAAGGAGATGCAGATGTTAGGTGAACCTAATTATGTAAAAATCTACAGTCCTAATTTTAAACTGAAAATATCAGTATGAATTTGTATCTTTTTAAAAGATGTATTATATCTCAAACCACAAAACATCCTAGCTCTTTTGACTGAAAAAACCTAAAAACTATGACAACCTAGTAGTGATGAATTCCACCAGATTGTAGTCTCTAAATATTATTTCCCACTCAATGAAACCGGAGAGTTTTGGGAAATGGTTGATTCCAAGTCTGGGTGAGGAAATACGTAAGATGAGCCTGTAAAAACATGTTATATCAGAGAGCTACCAAGGGCTAAGGAAGTTGTGTCAAGGTGATGAATGAGCTGGGCGTGGTGTCTCACACCTGTAATCCCAGTACTTTGGGAGGCAGGTGGATCACCTGAGGTCAGGAGTTCAAGACCAGCCTGGCCAACACGGTGAAACCGCATCTCTAAAAAAGAAAAAAAAAAAAAAAAACAAAGGCTGACAAATGCAGTTTCTCTTACAAAAAAAAAAAAGGACAAATGAGCCAATCTGAATAAAGTGCCACTGATCAAAGATGGGACGATTTAAGCATCAATAAGAATAACCACTATAATGAATTAAAACATCAAATATGTTTAAATATAAATTTGTAATGAAAAAGAAAAGCCCTCATTATCTAGGAGGATACCAGGAAATCAACTCATTATAAAACTGGTAATTAAGGAAAAATATTAACCCTATCATGTTTCTCTTATCTGAATTGTACTTCAGGGTAACTCACAATTGATAAAGGCAAGATTTTCTTTAAGTATTTCAGCTAAAACAAAACACCGGATGCCCATTTTGTAATTTATATTATGATAACTGATGACTGCTCAAAGCTGTAAGGAAAATACTAGTAGGAAAACAACATGGTTAAATTTCTGAAACATTCTGTTGAGTTGAAAAACTTTTCACGAAAGACTATATACTATTCAGGGAGGACCCATACTCAGAAGAAAAAAAAAAAAAAGACTATCTATTATATAATCTCATTTATATGACCTTCTGTAACAGGAAAAAATAATCTATGGTGAAGAAAATCAGGTTGTTGCTCATGGGTGGGGCAGTGGCTGGGATTGACTGGGAAGGAGCAGGAGGGAACTTTCTGGTTGTAATGTTCTATGTCTTGATACTGATTTGAGTTACACAGGTGTGTGTACTTGTCAAAACTCAGTGAATGATACACTAAGATTTGTGTTTTTGCTATATGTAAATTTTATCTAAAAACAAAATATTAAACTCTACTTCATGTAAAGTGATTAAGGGTGAGGCATATTAATGACTGCAACTCACTATGAAATGCATAAAAAAGAGATGAATAGATAGATGGAAAGAAGGATGCATAAAAAGAAAATATAGTAAAATGTTAATTGTAGAATCTAGGTGGCGGATATGTAAGTGTTCACTGCAAAATTCTTTCAGCTTTTGTGTTTGAAAACAAAATGGGAAACTTACTAAATAAGGAAATAAGGCTGACAACACCTGAAACCACTGCTCAATCTTAATTTCAGAAAAAAGAAAAACAGTGAAACATCATCTGGATGTTCCTGATAGAAGTATCCATCACTCCTACAAAATATTTTTGGGGGGGCGGGAAACAAAATCAAACCCAAATCTGATGAAATCTGTAGGTCTAACAGCAATTTTTTGGAAATAAAAAGACAAGGAGGCTGGGCATGGTGGTTCACACCTGTAATCCCAGCACTTTGGGAGGCCAAGGCAGGTGGATCACAAGGTCAGTAGTTTGAGACCAGCCTGACCACCATGGTGAGACCTGCCACCTCTACTATAAAATACCAAAAAAAATTAGCTGAGCGTGGTGGTGCGCACCTGTAATCCCAACTGCTCAGAAGGCTGAGGCAGAAGAATCACTTGAACCCAGGAGGCAGAGGTTGCAGTGAGCCGAGACTGCACAACTGCACTCCAACCTTGGCGACAGAGCAAGACTCTGTCTCAAAAAAAAAAAAAAAAGACAAGGGAATATGTTAAACAATGAATTGTAAGGAAAAAGTTTTAACAACTGAATTATAAGGAAAAACAAGAAACAGAACCTATAGTTTGAGAGACAAGATATAAATTCACAAAGTATAGAGCTTATTCTAATCTTGATTCAAACAAATATAAAAAAAATTAAACATCTACACGTATTTATGAGACAATGGGGGAAGTTAACACTAATGGAAAATGATGTATTTTATATCTGAGTGTAATAATGGTATGTTGTTATGCTTTTTTTAAAATGGCCTTATCTTTTAGAGATATGTATTGAAATATTTTTGATGATATGATGTCTGTGATTTTCTCTTCAAGATAATATGGGCAAGAGTATCTTTGAAATAAGACTAGTTATGAGCTGACCAGTGTTGAAGCTGAGTGATGGGTATGTATGGATATTTATTATATGATTATTTCTACTTTTATATTTTATTTAATTTTTTGAGATGGAGTCTCACTCTGTTGCCCAGGCTGGAGCGCAATGGTGCGATCTTGGCTCACCGCAACCTTCGTCTCCTGGATTCAAGCAATTCGCCTGCCTCAACCTCGGAGTACCTGGGATTACAGGTGCCTGCCACCATGCCCAGCTAATTTTTGTATTTTTGGTAGAGACAGGGTTTCATGCTGTTGGCCAGGCTAGACTCGAACTCCTGACCTCAAGTGATCCGCCTGCCTCAGCCTCCCAAAGTGCTGGGATTACAGGTGTGAACCACCACACCTGCCCTTTACCTTTACATATGTTTGAAATGTTACAATATAAAAAATTAAATGTTTTAAAATAGCATTTAATATTATTATTTGGAAAATGAATAACTTAATAAATCTATCACAAAACAAATTTAAAACAACATACCATTCAGATTTTAAAGTGAAGTTTGTCTCCAAGTGTGTTTCCCTTCCAGGATCCCACTGACACATCATTTTCTTTCCCTCATTCACAATGCAACTCAGATTTTCAGGTTTTTCTGGAGGCACTAAAAGAGATTAATTATTGTTTTTCAAAAAGCATTATATCCACAAATAGTATGCAATTTATATACTACCCAAGACATTTACAACCTAAATTAGATGGAAAAAAACAAACCCAAGCGAAAAGTATGGACACAATGCAAGGCTGGTAATGCTGTTAATTTCTTTTCTATCTAAACTCTTATACTTCTTGTTAGACAGTAATACATATACATCCATCCTAACTGTCATTAACTGGTTAGTTTCATATTAATTTTCTACATAAAATCAACTTTCATTTATAACTGGATAAAAATATCAGCTGATTTCTCCATTAAGTGTATTTTTAAAGATAATATTTATATATGTTTGTAAGAGGCAATTACGTAGAAGCAAAAATGATTCATTTATATTTATCTTCTGATTGCATTCCCAGCTCTGCTGGAAGAAAAGCAAATGCCAAAATTGTGAAGTCTGGGTGATCTACAAATTTAATAACCCACTTTTGGATCATAGTAAGTTTATTTTGTTTACTTTGTTACTCCAAGGCCAGGCGGGGTGGCTCACACCTGTAATCCCAGCACTTTGGGAGCCTGAGGCAGGTGAATCACCTGAGGCTGGGAGTTTTGAGAACAGTCTGGCCAACATGGCAAAACCCCATCTCTACTAAAAGTACAAAAAATTAGCCAGGCATGGTGGTTCATGCCTGCAGTTCCAGCTACTTGGGAGGCTAAGGCAGGAGGATCACTTGAACCTGGGAAGTGGAGATTGCAATAAGCTGAGATCATGTCACTGGACACCAGCCTGGGCAACAGAGCGAGAGTCTGTTACCAAAAAAAAAAAAAAAAAAAAAAAAAAACTTTACTCCAGTATTATTTGCCTTCTTTTTTGGAGACAGGGTTTCACTCTTATTGCCCAGGCTGGAGTGCAATGCCACAATCTTGGCTCACCATAACCTCCGCCTCCTGGGTTCAAGTGATTCGCGTGCCTCAGCCTCCCAAGTAGCTGGGATTACAGGTATGTACCACCATGCTTGACTATTTTAGTATTTTTAGTAAAGATGGGGTTTCTCCATGCTGGTCAGGCTGGTCTCGAACTCCCGACTTCAAGTGATCCGCCCGCCTCTGCCTCCAAAAGTGCTGGGATTATAGACATGAGCCACTGCGCCCAGCCTTATTTGCCTTCTTCAGGTAGCTGTTTTACATGTGCATTTTCTCAGCAATTAAGGGATACTGAGAGTTACCATCATAGATGTCAATTCAAGAATACTTTCTTGTGGTGGGAGGGAGGGTCTCATGTCAAATATTTATTTAGTAAACTGAAAATTGCTTGACTTTCAGGAAAGACAGGAGACTTGTATCACTCTTTAGGCTTTGGCATATTAATAATGGAAATGTAGTTCCTACTTCTAAGCTTATTTTTTAAAAAACAAACATGTCCAAGTCACTAAGTCTACAAGTTACTACATTTTATAAAGATGAAAGGACACCATTAAAAATGCAGTTCAATAGTCACGACAATGCCTGAAGTAAGACAAAAACAAAACTTACAGCCTGAAATTACTGTGATTCCATAAACATTCTGTTCAAGCTGTCCAAATGTAAGAATGTTGCAAGTGAGCTGACTATTTAATGAAGCTATATCTGTAAAGGTGACACTGGATGCTGTTCTGTTTATGATAGTATATTGTTCCTTAGGAATAGTAAAATGGTTTGTTTTCCAGAAAATGTAATTCGCATTTACATGAAAATAATCCATACATTTTTCCTTTAGCACACAAACTGCAGTGAAATTAGAATGAAGTTGTACAACTGGAGACTCAGGACTGATATGACCACATGGATCTAGAAGTTCACCTAAAAAGGAACAATAGAAAATACATAAATAGACTGAATTTTTCTGGTACAAAATGATATCTAGCTGGTAGCACTCAATGTAGAGTCTCTCAACCTTCACTAAAATATCCCTACAGACACAGAAAAAGAATACACAACTGAAAATCAATATGGTTGGAATTTAATGCCTGAATTTGTAAAGAAATATGCAAATTAGAAGGATAACAGCGCTGAATTAAGAAAAACCCATTCATGCTTTAGCCCAAGGTATAAACTGCTTCTTTAAAGAAACACAGACTACCTGTAGCATGATATATACTTGCCCCATGACCTATTCTGTCCCTCCATTTGGACCCCAGGTCTAAACTAAACTCTCCAGAAAATAGGCAGTGGTAGTCTCCTCTACAGTACTGAATGCTGTTGTGGAGTAAGGGGTCACAGACAGACAGTATATATATGTCCACACATCAAAACTCAGACATCAAAAGAAACAGCAAGGGACCAATATAAAACAGGAGGAATAAAACAAGGTGACCAAACAGTTTAGTTTTAAGAATAAATGCATGGAGCTGCGTGTGGTGGTTTATGTCTATAATCTCAGCACTTTTAGAAGGCCGAGGCAAGAGGATCGCTTGAGCTCAGGAGTTTGAAACCAGCTCGGGCAACATAGGGAAATGCCATCTGTACTAAAAATGAAAAAAAATTAGCTGAGCATGGTGATGCATGCCTGTAGTCCCGGCTACTCCAGAGGCTGGAGGCAGGATGATCACTTAAGCCCAAGAGGTCAAGGTTGTAGTACACCATTGCACTCCACCCTGGACAATGGATTGAGAATAAATGCATGGGGTAAGATCCCCTATTTAGAAACAAAGAATCAGCATGACCAGAGTGAAACCCTGTCTCTACAAAAATTAGCCGGGCGTCATGGTGGGTACCTGTAATCTCAGCTATTTGGGAGGCTGAGGCATGAGAATCACCTGAACCTGGGAGGTGGAGGCTGCAGTGAACTGAGGTCAAGCCACTGCACTCCAGCCTGGGTGACATAGCAAGACCCAGTCTCAAAAAACAAAACAAACAAAACACAAAGAATCAGACCAGGTAAAAAAAAATTAGACTATATGCTTTACCTATCACCTAGTCCGTGTTGATGGCATCTCAGTTCCCATCTCTAGCACTAACCTCTCTATGCTTTCAATAACCCATTAGACATATATCTACCTGAGATATCTTGTAGCTATGTTTAAATGAGCATGTCCAAAGCTGTATGTATCACCGTCTTTTCAAACGTATTATTTTCTATTCTTACTTCTCTGCCTCTGCTAACAGCGCCACTCCCATCCAGACATCTAGGCCAGATACTCCGTAGTCATCTTCCAACATCTCTCTCTAATTAGCCTCTACTAACCTCCAACTTAACAATATTGCACTTTATTGGTTCTATAGTCTTAATATGCATATCAATCTCTTCTTTCCAATGAAATAAACCTTTTGACTGCTGAAGCACAGAGCACTGTATTATTTATATCAGTCTGACCTCCCTCCAGTTTATCTTACATACTACTGTCACAGATACTGTTCTAAAATAATTATGACATTTGTCTACATTAAATGATTTGGTGACTACCTATTATCAAGATAAAAGTCCCAACTATTTGACATGATTTTATTCTTTTTCTGTAGCTTCAATGTCCACAATCTTAAGGTGGCTTTCCTCAGTGAATCCTATTTGCTATGGGGTTCCTGCGTAGTTACCTGTGAAGTCTTTTTGAGATTAAAAATTACTAGCCTGGGCAACATGGAAAAACACTGTCCCTACAAAAAACCACAAAAATTAGCCAGGCATGGTGGCACACGCCTGTAGTCCCAGCTACTTAGGGGTGGGGGTAGGGTGCTAAGGCAGGAGGATTGCTTGAGCCCAGGAGGTCAAGGCTGCAATGAGCTCAGACTGGCCACTGTCCTCCAGCCTGGACTATGGAAAGAGACTCTGTCTCAAACAAACAAAAAACAAAAAAAAATTACTTATGTAAAGCACTTAGTACAATGCCTGGTACTCAATAGACCTCCAATAAATGGCAGTCTATCATTATTACTACTTTCCAGAGACAAGTAATCTAGTCACACTGATAGGGTCTATAAGGGTCCATCAGAGGTGACTGTTTTAGCAGTTAAGGTAAAAGGCATAGAATAACAGAACTGTGATAGTGCCAAGAACCTTAGAGATCATTTACTACAACCTTTTATAGATAAAGAATGCTGAGATAACTAAAAAGTCAACCTCAGTTAAAAGACTCTTCCAATTCCCAACTTGGTCCTCATCTAGGTAGCACAAAGGATAAAGCTATCTTAAAAAATTAGATAATTATTTTCTTATTCCATCTCTCAAAATCAGCAGGAAAAATTAAAAATGGTCTTTGCAGTCAAAATTGTATCCCCAAATGGAATCCTAGGACCTCTCATAAAGCCTGGAAAACCCAGAGTTGGAATACCTATTTCTTTGTTTCAAACTTATAATGTGACCTGTTTATATCATCTTGCCATTATTTATACATGTCTACTGTGAATCTAAGTGCGTACTCTCAATTTCTAATAGTATGGCCCTTCACCTTGTGGAGAATCTCTACTAAGTTACCCTGTGATACTGGGCCAGACCTTACAACTCCCTAGACCTCACTTCATTCTTTGGCAAAATCACTATACTTTAGAGATAGTAATTATAGGGACATTAAATATGAAAAATTCTCTAAAGTACTAAAAACAAAAGATATAATTAGAGACCTAATATGATTAATTCTTAATCACAGAATAAAAGAAATATTTTTAAATGGGCAAATGTTCTGTTTTTCAAAGTGAGACACAGCTTCACTAAAACCATCCCATGCCAAATTAACCCCATTTTATAGGGCTACCAGGTGGAGATTAAATTGTAAAAAGAAAGTATTTTAATTAAGAAAGGTATCTGATAAAGTTATTTTGAATGTTTACAGGGTAAGATGAAGACATGTGAATTAGCATACATTATAACCAGGTAGGATGTGGGAGCTCACGTCTGTAATCCAAGCACTTTGGGAGGCTGAGATGGGCAGATCACCTGAGATCAGGAATTCTAGACCAGCCTGACCAACATGGCAAAACCCCATCTGTACTAAAAATACAAAAATTAGTCAGGTGTGGTGGCCCACACCTGTAATCCCAGATACTCCGGAAGCTGAGGCAGAATTGCTTCAACTCGGGGGGCAGAGGTTGCAGTTAGCCAAGATCCCACTGCACTCCAGCCTGGGTGACAGAACAAGACTCTGTCTGAAAAAAAAGTCTCAGCTACTCGGGAGGCTGAGGTGGGAGAATCACTTGAACCCAGGAGGCAGAGGTCGCAGTGTGTGGAGATTGTGCCACTCCACTCCAGACTCTGTCTCAAAAAAAAAAAAAAAAAAAAAAAACCACAGCCAAAAATAAGTTAAAATAGGGGAAACAGTTGGACAGTGCCGGGGCCCCAAAAAGCCTTATAAAAAGGGGAGGGCTGGAGTGTGTGTTGGGGATATGGGGGGTGGGGGCG
>CAUYLG010050987.1:0-48805 GCA_963573385.1 Cacajao melanocephalus | reverse complement strand
GTGCACGATGATGATTTTACTGGCATACAGTTGAAAAATAAAAAGATATTTAAAATAAAAATATAGTGCACAATGACCAGGCCTGTGAATAGCCACTGCACTCCAGCCTGGGCAGCATAGCAAGATCCTATCTCTCATAAGAAATTTTACTAGAATAAAACTTAATGTTTATTACATAGATGTTGCATATTCATTGTAGAAAAAAATTGAATTACAGATGACTTTTAAAACTCTACCGGAGCAAGCCATTTCACCTATTTGTGTACATACTCCCAGATTTCTTAAACACGTTGTGAAAAAATAGATTATACTATTCTGATGGTTTTTTCTAAGCTGCTTTTTGTACGTAATATATTGTGAGCGTCTTTTCGTGGCTATAATATTACATACCAAAGAAAAAAACATGCTTCACAACAAATAAAGACATTTTGACCACAAACTAAGGAGGAAGGGTTTTTAGTTTTGTTTTTGCACCTCCTGCATAATGCTGAAATTGGCAATTCTGCAATAATATTAACATTTTCTGAGGATCTGCTGAAGATGCACATGACAAAGATGAAGAAGCTCCACTTTCCCCATCACACAGCCTTGACATCGCTGGCTTTGTATGAGATCAAGCAAACGTTGGCTTCAGTGTCCAAGTCTCTTCTTGGGGTCCCACGGTCTTGCGTCTGGCACCTCTGCTTGGCGCCTCACAGGGTTTCCGGGACGTGCAGCGACCCAAGGGACCCCTTTCTCCCACCGCAAGCTCCCTGGAGACAGGGAAAGGCGCCGGGACCTGAGCCTAGCGGGCCCCTGCACTGTGGCTGCGAAAAGAAGGGCGGTGGCCCGCATGGGGAGGCAGCTCTGCTCACTGCAGCCGCGGAGGTCAGAGTCGGTCCGGCGCGGCAGCGGGCGGGGCTGCGGGCCTGCCGGGCACGGTGGCGGCTCCGAGTGTTGTTGGATCCCTATGGAGATGAGCCTGTCTCTACCCAACCCCTCTCCTGAGCCGCGGGCCGAGAGGGCGCACTCGCTTTTCACTGCGCAGTTCCAAGAAGAGACAGCCGCCACTGTGCCAGACCTCGTGGCCACTTCCCAGAGGTAAAGCCGGTGACTTCTGGGCCGCGCATTTTTTTCCTGGGGGCGTCCGGAGCACCTCGCCTGGGCCGGCTTAGTTTCCCAGTGCAGTCCAGGAAGACCTAAGTAGCGCTGAGGGGCGCTGGGCCCTCCCTTAGCAGTTCTGGAATTAACCAAGATTCTCAAGAGGCTCTGGGGAGAAACAAAATCCACGCATAGGGTAGGGGTTGCGCCGGGCTGTAGCAAGAAAACCCTTACCTCTCCAGAGAACTGATTTGGGATCGAAGTAAAAAATGCTTGAGCAGTTTGTAAACGCTAATTTTCATAGGTTCACACCAACGCCCTTCTTCCTTCTGGCAGTTCTCATCCTCTTTCCTCCTATAAGGTCCAAAAATGTAGGGAGGAGGGTGGGGAGTGGGTTGGGGGAATGAAGGAGAAATACAAAAAAATCTACTGTGAATACAGGTCGTGGTTATAACTGTGGCTCTAAGCGTTAATATGCTAAGATTTGATAAATAGGACAAATAAAACAGTGGTACTTTAAAATATCGATTTAAAAGTACCGATGCTGTCCTTATTAATAAACTTCATGTATCAGAACAGATCCTGACATCATCGATATTAAAAGTTCACTGCAACCCATGCAATTGTATCCAAGCTCGTTACAGTCTGTTCTGTAGGAACTGACATTTGTGCTCCTCAGAAACCTCAAAAATCATGCTCTAAAAGCAGTAATTGCAGTGGGAGAAAGACCGGTTAAGGACTTGGAAGTTTTATAGCAACAGTTGCTTCTTGTTTGTTACAGCTTTGATTTCGTAGCCTTAAGCTTGTACATCAGTGAGCACATCCAGCATTTGAAAATACCAGCACTCAGACCCTAAGCAGCGCTGAGGGGCGCTGGGACCTCCCTCCAGGACCCTGGAGTCCCTTAGCAGCACTGAAATTAACCAAGACTCTCAAGAGGCTCTGGGAAGAAACAAAATCCACGCGTAGGGTAGGGTTTGCTCTGGGCGTGGCAAGAAAACTCTTACCTCTCCAGAGGTACCTCTCCAGAGAACTGATTTGGGATCAAAGTAAAGTTCTTGAACACTTTGTAAACGCTGATTTTCATAGGTTCACACCAATGCCCTTCTTCCTTCTGACCGTTCTCACCCTCTTTCCTCCTGTAAGATCCAAAATGGTATTTTCAATCACCACCTGTACTGTCAATAGCCCAGGATTCCTCAAAACACATTATTTTCATTATCCATTGCTTAGCATGTACTTAATAAAAATTATATACTGTCATGTATTTTTACATGCCGTAACTGTGGGACATTTAACTCAACTGGAATTGTCTTTCATTTCTGTTTTTATCACCAATCACACTCACTTTTCTTCTACTCCAGTTATTTTCTGCAATCTTTAGAACCAGATAACCTTTTTGGAGGCATATTTCAGGAAGTAAATTTTAGATAATCAAATAAAGGAATCATTGCACAATTTGCATGTGTGAATTGCAGAAACACTTGAATGTAGGTACATATCTCTGCCAAGGAACCATGTTTTAATTTCTAATCCACTCTGTCTACTGCAGTGGAGTAGGACCAGACTAACTTGCATTTCTCCAGCTGTATAACAGATCACCTGTGGAATCTCAGTTAACTGACATTATGGCTCTTGTGTGTGATCCCAGTGAGGATTTAGCTCTCTGTATGGGCTGGCAATTGTTCAGATGTTTCAACTTTTAATTTGGTTCAGGTTGTTCTGAGCGGAAAAAACAACAACTTTTTTTCTCTATACTCTCACACACTCAGTACAACCCTTCACCTCTTGTCACCAAAGTGTGTGGGAATTTCTTCCTACCGACAACCAATTCTCCAATGGCCACCAACTCAATGTCCTATAGTTTAACCCAGTTCTGACACTGCGTACCTGGAGTTAGTGTCAGATCCCACAGGTTAAGGGCTCAGTCCCAAAAGACTGCCCCCCAACTTCAAATGCCAATCACAAGTTGTGACTATGTGCTGTTTATAATTAACCAACCAGTTACAAATCTGGGTTCCCACAAGCCCCTCCTCCAGTCTGATTAATTTGCTAGAGCGAATCACGAAATTCAAGGAAACATTTACTTATGTTTGTCCATTTATTATAAAGGATATAAAGGACACAGATGTATTACCAGATGGAAGAGGTGCACAGAGAAAGACATGTGGGCAAGGGTACAGAGCTTCCATGCCTCTGTATGTTCAGCTACCCCAAAGATTTCTGAATCTTGTCCTTTGGGATTTTAATGGAGGATTCATTACATAGGCACAATCAATTACATCTTTGACCATTGGTGATCACTCAACTTGAGCCCTTTTCTCCTCCCTAGAGGTCAGGGGAAGGAGCTGAAAGTTCCAGCTCTATAATCACATGGTTGGTTTCCCTGGTAACTAGCCCCCATCCTGAAGCTGCCTAGGGGTCCATCAAGATTCACTTCATCTGAACAAAAGACACTCCTATCACCCAGGGAATTTCAAGGGATTTCGGAGCTCTGTGTCAGGAACTGGGGTCAAAACCAAATATTAGAACAAAAGATTCACCTAGCATCCCTATCTACAAGAGTTTTAGGAGCTCTATGTCAGGAACCAGGGACAAAGACTAGGGACAAATAATGTCTACTTCTTATTATTCTACCATATCACAGGTTGTCACACAACAGGCCCCATCCTTCTTTTGACTAAGCATAGAAGTGCAATGTTAATTGCCGAGTTCCTCATCAATATGCCAAATGGATAATCAGCCACGACATAGAATTGTATTTCCAAATACATCCATAGCAGTTGTTGAAGCACACTAAGTATTTCCTGAGACGGACTCTATACTTCTATATTTGAATCCTTGTGGATGAATTGCAACCTAACTTAATAGGTAGACAAGACTGAAAACCTAACTTAGGTGTATGTGCCTGTAACAACTGCTGAGTGTTGGCCAATCCCAGGAGCCATACTTCAATCACTCATACACTGTTGAGTGTTCAAACTGTGTTCAAATAAGGCAAATGCCAAGCTGTAACCAATCCAGTTTCTGTACCTCATTTCTGATTTCTGTACATTGCTTTACTTTTTTGTCTGTAAATTTCTTCTGACCATGAGGCACCCCTGGAGTCTCTCTGAATCTGTTGTGATTCTGGGGGCTGCCCAATTCACAAATCATTCATTGCTCAATTAAACTCCTTTAAATTTAATTCAGTTGACATTTTTCTTTTAACACAGTTTTATATCCAGTTCAAGTTAAACTCACGCTTCAGGAAAAATCTAGTATAATTTTGAAACTTGATAGCCAATTACTACCTGTATAACCTTGGATGATTTTCCGATTTTTTTTTCTTTTCTTTTCTTTTTTCTCTCTTTTTTTTTTTTTTTTTTTTTTTTGAGTCAGGGTCTCACTGTGTTGCCCAGGCTGGAGTGCAGTGGCACAATCTTGGACCTCGGTTCACTGTAACCTCTGTCTCCTGAGCTCAAGCAATCCTCCCACTCCAACCTCCCAACTAGCTGGGACTACAGGCAGATGCCACCACACCTGGCTAATTTTTGTAGAGATGGGGCTTTGCCATATTGGCCAGGCTGATCTGGAACTCCTAAATTCAAGCAATCCACCCAGTTTAGCCTCCCAAAATGCTGGAATTACAGGTGTGAGCCCCTGCATGCTGACTGGATTATTTTCTCTACCATGTTCTTCTCTTCTATGACCTAACTCCCAGCTATAGGAGGTTACAGAAGAGAAGAACATGGTAGAGATGAGCCAGTGTATGGGGGAAGCCAGCGTATGGGGGAAGATATTTTCTAGTGCAGTGCCAGTCAGTGCAGACACTCAAACAAAAATTAAGATGTTAAATACGCATCCCCCTCCCCATTTTGATCTTGCTACTTAGCATGTTTGTTAGATCCAGTTATAAATGAGAAGACACAGATTGAGGTCTTCTATTTTATTCCCTTCTTGCGACAGACGTTAGAAGCATTTAGAGCCCTTTCCTTACAGAGGGAGGTAGCAAAGGGGCCTCCAGTTTGCATCACCCACACTGATTTGCATCACACCACAATTTGCAATCAAAAGCTGAACTGTGAGATGGCAGCCGCAACCTTTATTTTTCCAGTAGAGACATGACACTTTGTAGAAGAACAAGATCATTCTTAAATGATCAAGGAAGGTCTTCATGGCACAGTATTTTGGCTTCTGTAGAAAAAACACACAGAGCCGGATGCCGTGGCTCATGTCTATAATCCCAGCACTTTGGGAGGCCAAGGCAGGTGGATCACCTGAGGTCGGGAGTTCAAGACCAGCCTGACCAACGTGGAGAAACCTCATCTCTACTAAAAATACAAAATTAGCCAGGCGTGCTGGTGCATGCCTGTAACCCCAGCTACTCGGGGGGCTGAGGTAGGAGAATTGCTTGAACCCAGGAGGCGGAGGTTGTGGTGAGCCAAGATTATGCCATTGCACTCCAGCCTGGGCAAAAAGAGTGAAACTCCGTCTCAAAAAAAAAAAAAAAAAAGAAAGAAAAAGAAAAAGAAGAAAAGACACGCAGAAAGGATGAAAAATAGTTCACAGTTTGGTTTTATACACTAAGGTTTTGAGCCTCTTTTGGCATTAGAAGATACTGGTGACCACTGTATTGTAATCATAATGCACAACAACTATTCTTGCTCCAGAATGAATTCTCATCTCAAATGAGTGCCTTAAAATGCTTCCATTTATTCTGATTTGCTGATGTCATAAAGAATAATCTGTCAAATCTATATTTAATTCAATTCTAAGCTTATTTTACCATATGACTCACTTCACATAATGATGGAAATTGCTAGTAAGATGATCACAGAGTTGATAAATTGTCACAGTTGTGACACAGTTGTCAAATCCTAATAGTGAAGGAATTTGTTTTCTTCTACTAATAACTTGCTTTTTAGTCCTTGAATTTGGAAAATTGGCAGATGCATGTCTCTGTTTGTGCTGCTGTACTAAAATACCTGAGACTGGGTAATTTATAAAGAATGGGAATGTATTTCTCACAGTTCTGGAGGCTGGTAAGTCCAAGGTCAATGCGATGACAGGTCTGGTTGGCTGGTGAGGGCTGCTGTCTGCTTCCAAAAGGATGCCTTATTGTTGCAAATTCTGCAGGGGACTAATACGCTGCTCTCATATGGCAGAAGGTGGAAGAGCAAGTGAGGTCAAAGCTGTGTGAAGCCTTGTAAGGGTCTGAATTTCAGTTCACAAGGAAAGGAGCCCTCATGACCTATCTCTTAAAGGCCCAACCTCTTAATATCGTTACCTTGGCCGTTAAGGTTTAACAGCTGAATTTGGAGGTGGCACATTGAAACCATAGCAGTTATGGTTTGCATTGCAATTATAGAACAATTATCCATTAATTCATTCAGCAAATACTTGCCAAATACCTATTCTATGGCAGACACTATTGTGGGAGGAAGTGTCCAAAATGACTCCCAGTGGCCCCAGCTTCCTGGTCTTTATGCCCTTGTGAATCCCCTCCCCTTAGATGTGGGCTAGACTTGCTTATAATGCAGGAGTTGACGAACTTTTTCAGAAAGGCCCAGATAATAAATATTTTTTGCTTTCTGAGTTATATGGTCTTTCTCCCAATTGCCTAATTTTGTTGTAGCAAAAAAAAGCAACCACAGAGGCCAGGTGCAGAGGCTCACACCTGTAATCCCAGCACTTTGGGAGACTGAGGTGGGAGGATCACTCGAGGTCAGGAGTTTGAGACCAGCCTGGCCAACATGGCGAAACCCTGTCTCTACTAAAAATACGAAAAAAGTTAGCTGTGCATGGCGGTACACACCTGTAGTCCCAGCTATTTGTGAGGCTGAGGCAGGAGAATCGCTTGAACCTGGGAGATGGAGGTTGCAGTGAGCCGAGATTGCGCCACTGCACTCCAGCCTGGGCGACAGAGCAGGACTCCGTCTCAAAAAAACAAAACAAAACAAAAAAGCAACCACAGATGACACATAAATGAATGAGATTGTCTGTATTCCAATTAAACTTTATAAAATCTGATGGTGGACCAGATATGGCCTGCTGACTGTGTTTGCTAACCCCTGTTCTGATTAATCAAAAAGTAATGGTGTGTCACTTGTCACTTCTGAGGTGATGCCATGCAGGGGCCCTGGCTTCCATCTTGCCTGCCATTTTGTGAGCTAAACTAGAGAGAGGCCCACATAGGAGGGGAGCCTCCAGCCAACAGCCAGCCAAGAACTGAGTCTCTCGTTCCAACTGTCTGGGAGGAACTGGATCCCATCAGCAACTACTGATGTGAGCTTGGAGGTTAATTCTTCCCCAGTCCAGCTGTGGCATCCCCAGCTGACACTTAGATGGTGAGAGAACCTGAGCTGGGGGACCCAGCTAAGCTATGTTTACACTTGTGACTCACAGAAACTGTGAGATAATAAGTGTTTGTTATTTTAAGCCACTGAGTTTTGGGATAATTTGTTACATAGCATTAAACAGTATGATAACCCCATTAGATAATCAATACCCACTATGATAGTCTACATATAACAATGAGCAAAGGAAAACCTTGCATATTATTTTCCCCTCTTGGAGATTCATTGTGAACATTAAGCATATTAAAACATCAAAAACATCCTACAAAAAAGACGTAAGTTTAATATCCCAATCATTTAATCACAGATTCTGTTTTCAGGGGAAATACTCATTGATATCTTATAAGACTGCTATTTGGAGGAATGTAAAATGCTAGAATAAGAAAAGAAATTATTCCACTAAAGAAGTAGTAATTGCCAGCCTGCCATTTCTCCCTGGATTGAATAGCTAGTCAGCAAAATTAATGTCTTAACATAATCAAAATAATCCTGAGGCACGCAGTGCACGGTGGCTCACACCTGTAATCCAGCACTTTGGGAGGTGGGCGGGTGGGCAGATCACCTGAGGCCAGGAGTTCAAGACCAGCCTAGCCAACATGGTGAAACCCCATCTCTACCTAAAATACAAAAATTAGCCAGGCATGGTGGTGTGCACCTGTAATCCCAGCTACTTGAAAAGCTGAGGCAGGAAAATCACTTGAATCCGGGAGGCGGACATTGCAGTGAGCCGAGATGGCACCACTTACTCCAGCCTGGGTGACGGAAAGAGACTCTGTCTCAAATTAATAATAATAACAATGATAATGATAATCTTGAGCTAGGAGCAGTTGGTCACACCTGTAGCCCCCAGCTACTCGGGAGGCTGAGGCTAGAGAATCACTTGAGGCAGAAGTTTGAGGCTGCAGTAAGCCATGATTGTGCCGCTGCACTCCATGGCTTACTGCAGTGAAATCCTGACTCTAAAAAGACAAAAGGAAAGAGAAAAAGAAAATAATCCTGTTCAAATTTGTACATATATACATGTATACACACACACACAACATGTACTATACTATGCTCACATATTTAAGCCCACCAGCAGAGTCAGCAAGTATTCTTTCTGTAATGTTCAGCTCATTATGTAACTCAGTAATCCCTTAACACAGAGTATAATAACAATTTTGAGAACTTGCTAAATAAAAATCCCATATGTTGGCTCTTGGAGGGATTTCACATACCAACAGCTGGTCATCTTATGAAACTAAGAATTTGTTTTCATTTAATGTTGATTCAGAAGGAGGTATTTCATTTCCCACATTGCCAAGAGGTTTTTGTCTGAACAACACATTATCATATATAGTTTGCCAAGACACATCACTGTCTTGCTTTATACATGAGGAAACTGAGGCCCAAATACTAAAACACTTGTAAAGCCTCAATTTTGGGGAGTCAGAGCAGAGATCTAAATCTGGTGCTCACTGTTATGCTGGTCTTCTGTAACATTTCTAAAATTGTTCCTAATATGATATATGCCTAATATATTCATTGAAAAAATGTGCTTCTTCTCTTGACGTGTAATAAGAGCAGAGGCACTGCAAATGTCTGTCATATTCTAGAATTATTCTGACTCTTTAATAAAGTTTCTTCAGCTATACCAAGCCACGCTGTACTCTCTCTTTTAGAATTTACAGCAACAAAGGGTTGCTTAGAAACTTAGATGTTTGTGATGCTTGAATCCCAGCTAGAGTGTCGCTGACAAGTGTTTGTCCACCTTGAGTTTTACAAACCCCAGTAATGGACAATCTCTGGAGACAGCTAGAGCTGTGAAGTGATTTTTTTCCCACCTAGATTGAGCCAAAATCTTTCTTTCTGACATCATCCACTGTTCCTAATTTTGTCTTCTGGGGATTCACAGACCATGTGTAATTGATTTTATATATATGAAAAAACTTTAGATAGTTGATGTGTGTGTGTATAGTGTGAGAAAGGGGTCCAATTCCTCTTCTCTCTTTTTTAAAACAGATAATCTGTTTTCTATAAATGAAACAAGCCACCCTTCCCCTTCTGATTTGTCATCTAACAAGTGCCCCTCTACACCTGGGTCTATTTTGGAGTTTCTCTTCTGTTCCATAGGTTTATTGTCTGTCCCCAAACTAATACCTTATCATCTTATCACTACAGCTTTTTAGCAAGTCTTGATATCTAGAAACACGTCTCCCTTCCTTGTTTATCCAGACTGCCTTGAGTGGTTTTGGCCTTTTAAAGTTTCATAAATATTTTAGAATCATCTTTGAAGTTCTACACTCCCTGCCCCGCCACACACACACTCGCTTACACACACACACACACACACACACACACACCACAATTTGTTGCTGAGATTGTGCTGAATCTGTAGATCAAGTTGAGAGAGTTAATCTCTTCACTGAGTCCTCTAATCCATGAGTTAAGACATACCTCTCCATTTATTTAGGACTTTAAAAATATTTTTCAATAAAGTTTTATAATTTTCTTCATAAAGTTTGCCCTCTTTTAATTTTTTCTAGGTACTTAATAGTACTTGATGTTATTGTAAATGATATCATTTTATAAACTTCTTGATTGAAATAGAGGATGTAGAAAAACATGCAGATCATGAGTGTAGCATTCAATGAATCACAGCATGCAGGGGAGTCTAGGGCTCCCTCTCTTGGTCAGCACCGGCATGTGTAATCACCTCTTGGGTCCCCTCCCAATGGTTACCCTCTCTTTCCTCTGCACACGTAAACCCTATATTGACGTCTAACACTATAGGGTAGAACTTCAGTAAATGAACCCATGCCACATGTATTATTTTCTTCCCAGCTTCCTCTGTGTAATGTGCTCTGTGTATGACTCATCCTTACTGTTTTGTGTAGTAACAGACTGTTCATTGCATTGATGTATAGTATTCTAGTATTCTATTGCATAAATGTATGACAGTAGATTTCTCCACTGGACTATTGGTGGATGCTTGGGTTCTCTCCAGTTTGGAACTATCCAGTGCAGCTGTGCTTATTCTTGGTGATATATTTTAGTCCATATGTATCCTTTTTTTAGGTTGGGTCAAGTTTGGCATTCTTCACGAAATAACGCCAAATAGTTTTTCAAAGTACATACACCAATTTGCACTTTCACCAGCTGTATGTGAGAACTCTGGATGCTCACCAACACATGGTGCTGTCAGTCTGTTCTGGATAACAAACCATTCCAAAGTTTAGTAGCTTGAAATAGGAATCATGTGTTATTTTTCACAATTCTATGGGTTGCTTGGCCTCAGTTGGGCAGTCCTTCTTTCTGCTTTGTGTGTTGGGAGTTTGGGTGATTCACGTGGCTGCACTCACCTGGGAGCTTGGTTGGAACTGAAATATCCAAGATGACTTCATTTGCACATCTGGTGCTTTGACAGGGGTGGCTGAAACATCTGGGGGCTGGCTCAAGCTCTCTCCATATGGTCTCTTGTCATCCAGTATTCCAGCCCAGGCTTATTTACATGACAGCTGGATTCCAAGAGTGCAAAAATAGAAGCTGCAAGTCTTCTTAAAGTCCATGTCCAGAAGTCGCACGTCATCACTTCCACAAGATCCATTGGTTAAAACAAGCCAGTGCTAGTGCAGATTCAAGGAGAGGGAGAATAATAGACTTTATCTCTTGATGGAGAACTGGTCTGTGGGTACAGGGATGGGAGCAATTGCTCTGGGCATGTGCACAGACAATATGCTGTGTTCCTCCCTCTGGCCACAATTCACACTTGCAGCACACAGAATACATTTACTTCACACCAAGACACCACCAAAGTGTCTTCCAATTACAGTATGAGGCTTGAAGCCCAGTCTCATGATCTCTATCAGGTCCCATTGCAAATGAGGCTTCTTGTTCATAACTCCTCTCAATCTGGAGACCTGTGGGCTCAAAAGACACGTTTTCTGTTTCCCTAGACACTCGGCTTAAAATGGTGGCTCAGAGACTTTATATTTCAAAATTTCTTGGTCCTTCTTGTTTAAAGCTGGCCATGCTTTCATGAGAACAAGCCTCTTGACAATTTTATGGGCTTTGTATGTATCTAATTGTAATTTATTATATTAGACAAAAGCTATATCCACAGGTGGGCTGTGGATCAGGGTGCTGTGGGACAAAGACTTTCAGATTCTTTGAAACTCTCTTACAGTTGACCCTTGACCAATGTGGGGATTTGGGGCACAGATTCCCTGTGCAGGTGAAAATTCATGCTTTTTTTTTTTTTTTTTTTTGAGATGAAGTCTCGCTCTGTCCCCCAGGCTGGAGTGCAGTGGTGCAATCTCAGCTCACTGCCACCTCCACCTCCCAGATGTAAGTGATTATCCTGCCTCAGCCTCTCAAGTAGCTGGGATTACAGGTGCCCACCACCACGCCTAGCTAATTTTTGTATTTTTAATAGAGATGGGGTTTCACCATGTTGGCCAGGCTGGTCTTGAGCTCTTGACCTCGCGATCCGCCCACCTCAGCTACCCAAAGTGCTGGGATTACAGTCGTGAGCCACTGTGCCTGGACACGTGTAACTTTTGACTTCCCCAAAACATAGCTACTAATAGCCTACTGTCGACTGAAAGTCTTACTGTTAACACAGTCAATAACACATAATATATATTATGTGTATTACATACTGTATTTGCTCAATAAAGTAATGTTATTAAGAAAATCATAAGGAAGAGAAAATATATTCACTGTTCATTAAGTGGAAGTGAATCACCATAAAGGTCTTCAACCTCATCATTTTCACATTGAGTGGGCTGAGGAGGAAGAGAAAAAGGAAGGTTGTTCTTGATGTCCCAGAGGTAATTTTTTTTTTGCCCCACTAATTGTTGTATTTTTTGTAGAGGCAAGGGTTTTGCCATGTTGCCCAGGCTTGTCTCAAACTCCTTAGACCATGCAATTCACCTGCCTCAGCCTCCCAAAGTGCTAGGATTATAGGCATGAGCCACTGCACCTGGCCTAGGTATCCTTTATCAGTAAAATTTACCCCAAAACTAAATAGATTTTTCAGGTTAATTCATGTCTCTCACACTGGACAACTAAAGAAGCCAATCAGCACTTTTTTTTTCTTTGAGATGGAGTTCCACTCTGTCGCCCAGACTGGAGTGCAGTGGCGTGATCTCCGCTCACAGCAACCTCCGCCTCCCAAGTTCAAGTGATTTCCTGCCTCAGCCTCCTGAGTAGTGGGGATTACAGATACCTGCCACCACAACTGGCTAATTTTTTATATTTTTGGTAGACATGGATTTCACCGTGTTAGCCAGGATGGTCTCGATCTCCTGACCTCGTGATCCATCCACCTCAGCCTCCCAAAGTTCTGGGACTACAGGTATAAGGCACCACACCCAGCCTCCAATCAGCACTTTCTATATTCTGCTCAGAATTTCTTTAGCCAGGTCTATAAATTCATTGACACGGTTTCTATCCTCCACATTAGTGCAGGTAACAGTTACTAAACTTTCCACTGCTACATAATGCCAGTCATCTCACTGGCCTTTCGTAACAATTCACTGCTTTTCTAGACTCCCCTAAGCTGTCTCCTCCACACCCTTTTGATTTTCACTTGCCCAGTCCCAACGTCAGTGTCATATGTTTTAAGTTATATTATGGCAATAGTCTACTTCAAGGCACTATTTTTTTGTTCTTGCTGGATAACAAACCATCCCGAAATTTAGTGGCTTCAAACAACAATCATTTATTATTTCTTATGGTTCTGAGAGTCAACTGGGCTCAGCTGGGCACTTGTTCTACCCCATGTGTTACTGACTGGAGTCATCTATCCCGCTGCTCTGCAGTGCCACCCTTGCCATAGGTCGAGTGTCCATATGTATGTCAGTCTGTTTGTGGACTAATTGCTCTATTCCATTGGTTTGTCTATTCTTGTGCCAATATCTTATGCTGTTATTTACACTAGCTTTATAAAAAGTAAGTCCTGATATCAAGTAGAGTACGTCCAACCACTTTGCTTTTTAAAGTTGTCTTTGCTAGTCTTGACCCTTTACATTTGTATACACTTTTTATGATCAGTTTGTCAAACACACACAGCCATGCACGCACACAAACACACACACACACACACACACACACACACACACACACACACACACCTTACACCTGCTGGGTTTTCATGAGATTGTATTGAGTAATAGATTAACTTAGAAGAATCAATATCTTCACAGATGTATACTCTTCTTTAGATCTTTAAAAATTTTCTCTGGATAAATTTTTAGTATTCTGTGTGGAATACTTGACCTGCCTTGATTTCTATCGAATTTTGTTTTTTTGTTTTTTTCAAGACAGGGTCTCATTTGGTTGCCCAGGCTGGAGTGGAGGGGCAAGATAACAGCTCAGTGCAACTTCAACCTCCAGGACTCAAGCGATCCTCCCACCTCAGCCTCCAGAGTAGGTGGGACTACAGGCATGCATCACCATTCTTGGCTAATTTAAAAAAAAAAAAATTCATAGACACATGGTCTTGCTATGTTGCACAGGCTAGTCTCAAACTCTCAGACTCAAGCAACCCTCCTGCCTCTGCCTATATTGGATTTTGAAATGCTATTATAAATGATATATTATTGCTTATTAAATGTTGTTAGTATACAGAAAAACAATTGATTTCTGTATAGAAGCCTAGTGTGCAGCGACCTTGCCAAGCTTGTTTATAAAATCTGTCAATTTATCTGTAGATTCTTTAATCTTTTCTACATACAATTGTTATTAATACATGATGACAATTTAATTTTTTCCTTTTTTTTTTTTTTTTTTTTTAGACAGTATCTCACTTCGTCACCCAGCCTGGATTGCAGTGGCATGATCTCGACTCACTGCAACCTCTGCCTCCTGGGTTCAAGAAATTCTCCTGCCTCAGCCTCCTGAATAGCTGGGACTACAGGCATGCACCACCATGCCCAGCTACTTTTTCTATTTTTAGTAGAGATGGGGTTTTGCTATATTGGCCAGGCTCATTTTAAACTCCTGGCCTCAAGTAATCCACCTGCCTCAGCCTTCCACAGTGCTGGGATTACAGGCGGGAGCCACCACCCCTGGCCTTTTTTTCAAAAAAAAATTATATATTTTATTTTATTGGTTTATCACATCAGAAAGACCCTCCAGAACAATGTTAAATAAAGATAGTGGTAGTGAACAGAGAGAAAGTTTTACCATTTTACGATTACTGTCATGTCTGCTATAGTTTATTGTATTGGCCCTTATTTAGATTAGGAAGTTCCCTTCTTGTCCTGGTTCACTGAGATCATTTTGTCATCAAGGGGTATTGAGGTTTATCAAAAACACTTTTTGGGCCAGCTGCAAGGCTCTCAGCTGAAATCCCAGCACTTTGGGAGGCCGAGGCACAGTGGTGCATGCCTGTGGTCCCAGCTGAGGCTGAGGTGAGAGGCTTGCTTGAACCCAGGAGGTTGAGACTGCAATGAGCTAGGATCAAGCCATTGTACTCCAGCCTGGGCAACACAGTAAGACCCTGTCTAAACAAACAAAAATTTTTTCTATATACTGAGATTATCATATAATTTTCTTTTTTTTTTTTTTTTGGTTCATGATGAGAAGTACATTGATTTTGTAATGTCAAACAAAATTTACATAAATCCAACTTGGTGGTGATATATGATCTTTTATATATATTACCAAGTTTTGTGTTCTAATATTTGGTAGGATTTTTGCACCCATATTTATGGTAATATACTTGTAATAATTCTTTCCTGTAAAGTCCTTAAGTTTTGGTGTTAAGATTATATAAAGGTTATACCAACTTCATCAAAGAACTTGGGAATCATTCCCTCTTTTTCTATTCTCTGGAAGATTTTGTGTAAGTGTAGTGTCATTTCTTCCTTGAACGTTTGGTAGATACAGAAATTGGTTCTAGGAGTAGGATGTTGCTGTAACAACAGCAACACATTCTAAATTATGTGGCATTAACATCCAATCTGGCAGCATGAAATTGTTGTTGAAGACCTGAAAAGATGGCAATCAATGTTATGCAGTGGGAAAAATTTGTAAAACTATAGCCTGGAATAGATTAAAGGGCATATCATATACCTAATGAGCTTGTACTTTATGCAAAGAGGTAGAAAATGAATGTTATTAGAGTGAGTTTATTATTACAGGCCACATTTGCCAAAGTACTAGAAGAAATAGAGGGGCTCCGAAAATATATGACTGGTTTGCAATCAGGAATGTAAAAGAATTTAGAGAGGGCCTCAAAACTCAGGGATTTGCACAGTTGGAAAGAATAACTGATTCACATCTTCAACTAGTAAAGAAAAGACTGAGAAGTCCTTTGAGCATTAAATGATGCTGAAAACTCTGCTTATTGGCAAGGACCAAGTCAAAAGTATGGTTGTCACACCATTGTTAGAAGCTCTGAATGAAACAAGCAAATACTTTCAGCTGGAAAAACATCTCAGGGAAGGAAGACTTAGGGTTTGGCTTTTTCTAAGGAAGCCTGATAGGCTCAAAATATCTGTAGTTAACTTTAGAGAGAAGCTTCCATCTTTAGAGAGAGACATTCCAGAAATGTCTCTAAACAATTGTGACACATAGCACTGCTTAGAATTAAATTCGTAATTTGGGATAGATTTTGAGAAGTGGCATTGTCAAGGGAATCACTAGCATGGTCTAAAAGAGAATGTGATTTCTGGAGACAAAATGATCACTGGGCCCCAGCCTTCTGTAGCTGCATTTCGGGATTGTTATGAATCCTTGAATATGTCATCCTTCTTTAAGAATGGGACTATCTATTGCAGTTGTCTGTCCCTGTTCTACCATGATTTATATTGTTTTCAGAGGCAAGGACCAGATAACTTATTTTTTTAGTTCAAAGATATTTGGATCAAAGGGAGCTATATCTGTATCTATAGAGAGACTGTTGTGAATCATTCTTAGCTCATGAACTCTGTGCTAAAAATATTAATGAGATGGAACTTTGGGGTTGTTTTCCTTAAAAATATGTGAGTGTGTTCTGCATGTGGGAAAGGAAGGGAAGTGACCCAAATGGTAAACTACGATAGGTTCTATTACTATTCATGCTCTCATCCAATCCTCTCCCCTTGAAAGTGGGCTGGACCTGGCAACCTGCTTTTAACCAACAGTATATAGCGAAAGTGATGAGATGTCACTTCTGAGGTTAGGTTACAAAGAGACTGCAGCTTCCCTCTGCTGTGCCCTCTCTTGCTTTCTCATTTGCTCACTGTGATGGAAGCCTGCTGCCATGGGAGCTGCCCTGTGGAGAGGGCCATGTAGCAGAGAAGGCAACGGAGGCCTATAGCCAACAGCTGGTGAGCACTGTAGTCCTCAGTGCAAGAGAACATGAGGAATGAAATCCTGCCAACAACCACACGAATGAGCTGCAGGGCCTTCAGTGAGGCTGTGGTCCCTGCAAACACCTTGACCATAGCCTTCTAAGAGCCCTTGACACAGAGGTACTGGTTGTGAACTGAATTGTATCCCCTCTTCCCACAAATTCATGTTATAACCTTAACCTCTATTGTTATTGTATTTACAGATAGTGCCTATAAGGAAATAATAAACGTTAAATAAGGTCGTGGGGTTTTAATCTGAGAAGACTAGTGTCCTTTTTTTTTTTTTTTGAGACAGAATCTCACTCTATTGCCAGGCACCAGGCTGGAGTGCAGTGGCACGATCTTGGCTCACTGCAACCTGCACCTCCCAGTTCAAGCAATTCTCCTGCCTCAGCCTCTCGAGTAGCTGGGACTACAGGCGCATGCCACTATGCCCAGCTAATTTTTGTATTTTTAGTAGAGACAGGGTTTCACCATGTTGACCAGGATGGTCTCAATCTCTTGACCTCGTGATCCGCCGGCGTCGGCCTCCCAAAGTGCTGGGTTACAGGCATGACCCACCGCACCTGGTTGACTGGTGCAGCACACATCTGTAATCCCAGTGTTTTGGGAAGCCGAGGCAGGAAGAACCCTCGAGCCCAAAAGTTTAAGGTTACAGCAAGCTATGATTTTTTTTTTTTAGACAGAGTCTTGTTGTCACACAGGGCTGGAGTGCGGTGGCAAGATCGTGGCTCACTGCAACCTCTGCCTCCCCATTCAAGCAATTCTCCTGCCTCAGCCTCCCAAGTTGCTGGGATTACAGGCATGTGCCACTATGCCCAGCTAATTTATTTTTTATTAATTTATTTTGAGATGGGGCCTCACTTTGTCACCCAGGCCAGAGTGCAATGGCATGATCTTAGCTCACCGCAACCTCTGTCTCCCGGGTTCAAGCGATTCTCCTGCCTCAGCCTCTCAAGTAGCTGGGATTACAGGAGCCTGCCATCACCCCCGGCTAATTTTTTTGTTTTAGTAGAGATGGGGTTGCACCAGGTTGGCCAGGCTGTTCTTGAACTCCTGACCTCAGCCTCCCAAAGTACTGGGATTACAGGCATGAGCCACTGTGGCCTGCCCTAATTTTTGTATTTTTAGTAGAGATGGGGTTTCATCATGTTGGCTAGGCTGGTCTCAAACTCCTGGCCTCAAGTCATCCACCCACCTCAGCCTTCCAAAGTGCTGGGATCACAGGCATGAGCCACCACACCCAGCTCAGTAAGCTATGATTGCCCTACTGCACTCCAGCCTGAACAACAGAAGCGAGACACTGTCTCAAAAGAAGGAAAAGGAGAAGCAGAAAGAAGAAGAAACACCAGAGATCTCTGTTTCTGCATGCACGTGGAAGAAAGGCCATGTGAGGACATAGTGCGAAGGCAGCCAGGAGAGAAGCCTCCCCATACCAACACTATCGACATCTTAATCTCGGAATTATAGCCCCTAGAACTGTGAGAAAATAAATTTCTGTTGAAGTCACCCAGTCTGCGGTAGTTTCTTATGGCAGGCCTATTAGGCTAAGACAGTACTCCCCTAAACTGTGCCTGGATTCTTGAACCACAGAAGCTTTGAATAAGTGTTTGTTGTTTTAAGCTGAAATTTTTTGGAGTAATTTGCTATGCAGCAATAAATAATACATTAGTCTATTTTGTTTTTCTTTATATCCTCTTTGACCTCTGCCCTGAAAAGATGGGCAGGTGGAATGTCATCTTCCAGTACTTCAAATTCTTGCTTTTGGACAGACACAGTGGCTCTTGCCAGTAACCCCAGCCCTTTCAGAGGCCAAGGCGGGCAATCATTTGAGGTCCGGGAGTTCGAGACCAGCCTGGCTGACGTGGCGAAATCTCGTCTCTATTAAAAATACAAAAATTAGCCAAGCATGGTGGTTCACACCGGTACTCCCAGCTACTTGGGAAGCTAAGGCAGGAGAATGGATTGAACCCAGGAGGCAGAGGTTGCAGTGAGCCAAGATTGCACCACTGCACTCCAGCCTGAGCAACGGAAGTGAGATTTCAGATTTGGGTGAAAGTATGTAAGAATAGAATAATTGCAATGATTTGAAGTTCATGGGATTTTTGTATATATTTGTATGGTTTATTATATATATATATATGTATATATATATATACGTATATATATATATGTATATATATATACGTATATATATATGTATATATATATACACACACACACATGAATTGTTATAATTCTCTGTATATCTATATGTTATATGTGAATCTCTATAATTATGTAATTCCTATAAGGACATTAACATATTGGATATTTGTAGGTGATTTTAATTGCACACCTATTGAAATAAACCTGTAGTTTCTAGAAGTGGAAGAAAATTTGCTGAGATGTCAGCTGGGGATTCTTTCTGGAGAACCCCAGAAATGGAGAGCTTCCACACAAGATTTAGTGCCTGGACACCTTTTAACAACAAGTCATTAAATAGACAGGTAAGTTACATATTTTAGAATAGAACAAGTTTAATTCGAAAGGTTAATTTTACTGTGATCTATTGGGTCCCATGCTGCCATATTTTTTAAAGAAAAACTCTCTAAAGAATTTACCTTTTGAGTCAGTTTAAACAAAATAAAAATAAACCTAGCTTTGTCCCAAAGACAGTCTATTCTCACCCCAGTCCCCATCTCCTACCTTAAGGGAGGCTCCAGATGGCCTCCGTTTTCACTGGGTACCTCCAGGGATAAAAATAGAGACCTCCCGAACATGGCTGCTATAGGCAGAGGAGGAGATGGGAAGAGTGTGCTTTTGGTGGTGGAGGCTGGGAGTGATCATGCCTGTGTTCCTGCGCATTTCTGTAATCCCTCTTCCCTCCTGTGCCAATTGGATGGTTCCACGTGTCCTGGGGATGCCACTCCCATTTTAAGGTAATTCAGGAAGTTGTCATTTAATGGCCTACGGTGGCTCTGGCAATAGAGAAGGCGCACTGGGTTCTCAGAGTTCTCGTGGGTACTTTTGTGAGTTCAGCCTCGTTTACTGAGGAAGGAGACTAGACCGGGCTGCGGCTAAAGCCTGACCTATGAAAACAATTAGTTTGTTATCTCTACCTGAGCAAAGCTAGACCGAAACTCAGGCTTGCAGGATTCTGGTCGTTAATGTATTTCTTCCCTAGAGACAGCGTGTCTCTGCTGGCTATTTAGCAATACTTTACTAACTTTCATCTTGGTGGGTGCTATGAAGATCCAGGGTTGTGGGTTAGTGAAGTTATACCTACTTCAGATGGTCTTGTTTTCACAATCAAATGAGTATAGCCTGTATATGTTGCCTTTTTTTTTTTTTTTTGAGACAGAGTTTCACTCTTGTTGCCCAGGTTGGAGTGCAGTGGTGTGATAGCTTACCACAACCTCTACCTCCCAGGTTCAAGTGATTCTCCTGCCTCAGGCTCCCAAGTAGCTGGGATTACAGGCATGTGCCACTATGCCCAACTGATTTTGTATTTTTAGTAAAGACAGGGTTTCTCTATGTTGGTCAGGCTGGTCTTGAAATCCTGACCTCAGGTGATCTGCCCACCTGGGCCTTCCAAAGTGCTGAGATTACAGGTGTGAGCCACCGCGCCTGGCCAATGTTTTCAAGATGAAATGTATGGACTCTGTTTCTCTACGCCACATTAGCCTAGGTAGAAACAAGATCCAGGAATCATTACCTCTTTGTTTTCCAGAGGTCCTTCTTGGGCCCCTCTATAATTATATCCCTGCCAGTCTTTCCCACCAACCCTCCCAACAAACCTGGGCCTGTCAGTATCCCTGGGTTAAAAATTTAACCTGAAAGGAGAGAACTTTCTCTCTATCTGTGAAAGCGCTTTGTGAACTGTAATGCACTTTGCAAATATTAGCTGTGAGGTTGCTGGTACATTGTCTAAAGATTGCTTAGCAATTAAAAATATATGGAACTTACAGCAAAATGTCACTTCCTCCCCTCCCCCTTATAGCTCTTTCAGGAAAGAGTGGCTCTTATAAGTCATTGGTTTGACCTCTGGACTAACAAGCAACGTCAAGAGTTCTTAATCACGATTTTTTTACGATGCACTAAATCACAATTAAGGTAATTATCATTGATTCTTAAAGAAAACCGTATATAAATGTTCATATAACCTTTAAGAGATTTTCTTTTTTGTTCCTAGAAAAAAAAAGTGATCGATATTTTAAGGTTTATAAACAGACTCTTCCAGTGCCTGCTTCCTCCTTGAGGCTGAAGTGCAGCAGTGGGGGTGATTTAACACTTTTTTTTTTGACATGGAGTCTGGCTCTGTCACCAGGCTGGAGTACAGTGGTGTGATATCGGCTCACTGCAATCTTTACCTCCCAGGTTTAAGCAATTCTCTTGCCTCAGCCTCCTGAGTAGCTGGGACTACAGGTGCACACCACCATTAGCCCGGCTCATTTTTTGTATTTTAGTAGAGACGGGGTTTCACCGTGTTGGCCAGGATGATCTCAGTCTCCTGACCTCGTGATCCCCCAACATCAGCCTCCCAAAGTGCTGGGACACTTGAGACACCACACCTGGCCGATTTAACACTTTCATATCTTGGTGGGACTGTTTCATGTTGGCAAAAACTCAGTGGCTTCAGCCAGTGAATTTTTAACGTTCTCTTAGCATATTAAATTTTCCTTGGAACCATCAGACAGACAATGTATTGCAAATGGATGTCTGGGACATAGGTAGGCATGAATAATCATTAAATGAATGGATGGATCTAAAAATATATAATGACAAGTGACAGTAGTCGAAACACTTAGAAATATGGGCAAGACTTATACAGCCATAGTCAAGGATTGCCAAGAGGGTTCTTGTTCTCATTCTTTCTTATCTCATCCTTCCCTCATGTTATGTAATTTATTTTATTTTTATTTATTTATTTATT
This sequence comes from Cacajao melanocephalus, assembly GCA_963573385.1. Lineage (NCBI taxonomy): Eukaryota > Metazoa > Chordata > Mammalia > Primates > Pitheciidae > Cacajao > Cacajao melanocephalus. Next base: position 27,149 of record CAUYLG010050987.1, on the reverse strand, counting down.
TGAGACAGAGTTTCACTCTTGTTGCCCAGGCTGGAGTGCAATGGTGTGATCTCGGCTCACTGCAACCTCCGCCTCCCGGGTTCAAGCAATTCTCCTGCTTTAGCCTCCCAAGTAGCTGGGAGTACAGGCATATGCCACCACGCCTGGCTAATTTTGTATTTTTAGTAGAGACAGGGTGTCTCCATGTTGGTCAGGCTGATCTCGAACTTCTGACCTCAGGTGATCTGCCCGCCTCAGCCTCCCAAAGTGCAGGGATTACAAGCCTGAGCCTCTGTGCCCGACCTGTAATTTACTTTAAAACACTCAGCATAGACGGGTATGACATCTGTGAGTTGAAGTTACACCCAGGGCAGCCTGTGTTATGGTCAGGAATGAATAACCTAGGGGTCATTAGCCAGCTCCAGATTGGAAGGTCGTAATACCTGAGTTGCTATCAGATACTTTGCTAACTAGCATAACAAATATCAGACATTATTCTCAAAACAACCAGTGGCTTGTTAACTAGCCAGATGATTGTTAGAAATGAATTCTCTTTCGTGAAATTAAAGGTATTCAAGGTATGTGTGGACTGACCGAAAGATTCTAGAGAGCCTCCAGCTTGCCTGGGTGTGGCTGAAGAATCCAGCCAGGCTGGTCGCGGGTACATGGCAGGATGGTTTTCTAGCCTTCAATGCCAAATAAATAGCCTTATGTTAGTCTGGAGGATTTCTGGTAGCCTGAGACCAACAACGAGGGTAATAATAATAGAATACTATTTCTGAAACATCGTCCTTTCCCAACTGAATGAATCTTTTACCCAGAGGAGAGAGAGCTGGGACTTCATCATGGCGACAGAGGACACTGTATTAGGTTGTTTTGACTTACTTACTAATGTTTGTTTAGAAAAACTCTAGGTTTGGCATCATTTGGTGTTAGGTGCTTTCTAGAACTTGTTGGTGAGGTTGCAGGAGAGGCGAACCTTTGGATGTCTTTGATAGCTACCAAAAGTATCTGAGAGTTGTGCCTGATCGAATTGGCTTATTTTATCTTGCAATACTTGCTTCTTGTTCTTTCCTACACATTTTCCTTCCAATCCTTTTTGATCAGCCATTTTTTCTCTTCTCTCCACCTGTCAGCTACTCCTGCATCTGTGGGTGCAAGGCAAAACTTTTGTTGTTGTTGTTTTTCAAGAGCCAAGTGCACGTAGCAAAGCAGATTGTTAATGGACTCTCCCGATGGAGTCACTGGAAGGAGACAGGCGTCTTCCTGGCTCTGTCGAAAGAGGCTACAAAGACAGGGCACAGATAAACAGGACCTTCAGTCAATGTTGAAAAATCAAGGAGAAGGGACATTTTATGATAGTCATTGGCAAGGTTTCCTTTTGCTCCAACTTTGCAGCTTTCAAGATAAGAAAATCACAGTCCAGAGTTCACGTTTATAACCACTTTGTGCATCATGTTCTAGGCTTGTGTATCATAAAACCGGCAATGTCAGTCATGACCACTGGAGGTCATTAGAGATCTTGTGGCATACTTTGAAGCCCCGTAACATTAGGCCTGACATTTTGTCACTGGAAATGGCATCCTTGGTGTGGTAACTGAATTCTTTTTTCTGTGAGACAAAAATATAAAACTAATCTGTTCAGTGAAAGTACTTTGCTTTTTTTTTTTTTTTTTTTGATGGCAGCAGCATTTCTTCAGAGGGCAGACTCTTTCATAGTTCCATGAAAGCCAATGCAATCAACGTGCCTTTAAACATCTTTGAGATATAATTCACATACAATAAAAAGCACCCATTTACGGGTACAATTCAGTGGTTCTAGTACATTCACAGAGTTGTGTGATCATCACCACATGTTAACTTTAGACCATTTTCATCACCCCATAAAGAACCCCCGTAGCCATTGACAGAAACTGCCCAGCTCCTTTCCTCTAGATCTGGGCAAACATGAATCTACTTTCTGTCTCTATAAATTTGTCTTCTCTGGACTTTTCATATAAATGAAATTATACAGTATTTGGTCTTTTGTGACTGGCTTCTTTCACAATATTATAATGTTCTCAAGGTTCATGGATTTTGTAGCATGTATCAGTACTTCTTTCCTTTTAATTGCCAAATATCCCATTGTATGGATATATTTATCTATTCATCAGTTGATGGACATGCAGGCTGTTTTCCATCTTTATTTACAATAATTATTGAAAATAATTAGTATAAATAACGCTGCTATGAACATCTGTGTCCATGTTTTTGCAGAGGGATTTTTTTTTTCTCTTAGATATACATATAGAAGTGAAATTGCTGGGTCCAATGGTAGTGCAATCAATTTTTAATTATTAAGCTTTTTTTTTTTTTTTTGAGATGGAGTCTTGCTCTGTCACCCATGCTGGAGTCCAGTGGCATGAACTCATCTCGCTGCAACCACTGCCACCCGGGTTCAAGCGATTCTCCTGTGTCAGCCTCCCAAGTAGCTGGGACTATAGGCAGGCACCATCACACTTGGCTAATTTTTGTATTTTTAGTGGAGACAGGGTTTCACCATATTGGCCAGGCTGGTAGCGAACTCCTGACCTTGTGATCTGCCCACTTCGGCCTCCCAAAGTACTGGGATTATAGGCGTGAGCCACCATGCCTGGCTCTTAAGCATTTCTTTTGAATCATTTATTCCTGTAGTCTCACTTACCCAATAACTGTAAATAAGCTTGTTAATAAATGAAAGAAATTAGCATTATTTGAATGCTTGAAATATTTATACGTAAACTAAGCTATATTTGTGCAATACCCTTCTTTCAATACTTTTTCTTTCAAGGTAGAGAAGCCATTGTTTTGGATGTTTTATAATTTCCAAATAATTTTGTTTTAATTCAGTTGGTTATAAACAGGGTATTGAAATATTAGTGGGAACTGTTATCACAATTTTCTTTAAAAATGTCTTCTTAATCTTTATGAGATATACTCAAATATCTTAGAGTTTTCTTTTCTGTCTTAATAAATATTCCCTACTAAGTTTTAAGATGATGTCCTAAGTGGAATTATATGATATCTAAGACATTTTTTAAAGGTTCAGCTTCTTAAACCATCCTTCTGGCAGATTCTCCTTCTCACCACAATTTAAATGTCCCTTCTCCTGAGAAGCCTTCTCTGCTTGTCTTTTGTGCCCAGCAACTTTTATACCTCAATCGTGGCTTTTCCCCGGTATGTTATGGCCCCACGTCCACATGACTAAAGGTTCCCAGTGATGTCTTTCCCCTACTGCTTGACTAGGTTGACCTTTCCTGTGACTCCTTAAAGGAAACTGGGCTGCTTGCGTCTGTTACACTTGGAGAAACCTCTGAGGAGTCTGCATCAGTCTCCTTGCCACACTGGTGGGACCGGTTTGGAATTGCCTCTGCTTAGTGCCTGATAATTCCTCATACAAAGGCCTTTGGTTCCAGAGGCGGAGCTGCTCAAACTTGCAGCTTTCCTGGGTGGGGCGGCATTCATACAATTGCTGCTTTCCCTAGAGGGGGATGCATTGATCCGGGTGTGTATGTGTCTATGCGCTTGTGTGTGTGTGTGTGTGTGTGTGTGTGTGTAATCATAAACAGCCTATGAAGGATTCGCTCTTGTCACTTGTCTCCATCAGAGCAGACTGGAAATGGGGTTGGATGGAATAAAAATGTATCCACCCACGTATATTAAGAGAGAACAGCTCCCACTCTCAGTGCAGTAACCCCTTCCCTTCTCCCCAAGCAGCCTGTGAGGGCTCACTTGAGGACACATGCCTCAGCTGTGATCTGTGAGGCAATCTGGTGTACAGTTTTTCAGAGACAGTATACTCCTAGGTTAATGTTAAATACAGAACAGCCACATCCCTCTCAGTTACTGAGTGTCCATTTAAAAGGAAAGTATTTCTGTGTGGAGATGGTGAAGATGTTAAAGAAAAGAAACATCAGCTGGGCGCAGTGGCTCACGCCTGTAATCCCAGCACTTTGGGAGGCCGAGGCAGGTAGATCATGAGGTCAAGAGATCGAGACCATCCTGCCAACATGGTAAGACTCCTTCTCTACTAAAAATATAAAAATTAGCTAGGCATGGTGGTGCATGCCTGTAATCCCAGCTACTTGGGAGGCTGAAGCAGGAGAATCACTTGAACCCGGGAGGTGGAGGTTGCAGTGAGCCGAGATCGCACCACTGCATTCCAGCCTAGGGGACAGAGCAAGACTGTGTCTCAAAACAAAACAAAATAAAAGATAAAAAAATATGGAATGAAACCTGCTGAAGACAGTCAAGGTAGTTGTTACTGAGAACCATGGAGATGGGTATAGGGACTGCTGCCTGGGGTCAAGGGAGAGAGATTGGGCTCAACTCCAAATGCAGCATGGGCAAGTCAGAATGGATAGCCAAGGAGCAGGGTGGGGCTCAGTGGATGGACAATTACTCGAGGAAACATCAGGGGTAAGCAGGGATCTGGATATACTGACCCAACAGGACTCTTGCTGAAGACAGGCCAGGGTGCTCAGACAGCACCTAGGGGAGGGTGGAGAATGAGGAACCTTATAAGATAAAGGGTGGGGGGGTTCTTCCTAAACTGACTTAGCCAGGCTCTTTACTAAAACTGAATTTTATAAGGGAGTGCACAGGTGAGCCAAGGAGAAGTTTCAGAAGCCTGACTAAAGTTTGGTCAAGCAGAGAATCTTTGTCAGACAGGAGAGGGGAGTATTCAAAGCAAAAGTGTACACTTGTATCTAAAATGACTGTTTTCTAAACATCCAAGACAAGTCTGGAAATTCGAGCCACCCTGACTTTCCTCCCCTTAGCACAGTATTCTGCACATGTTCCTGCCCTTCTACCCAGGTGGGTTGGTTAAGGACAACCATATGAAATATTAGCATTTGCAATTAGGATGGTTTTTAGAGGTAAATGATGCTAAAAAGAAAATTACTGAGTTTTAAAAGGAAAGGAGAAAGCAAAAGCCAAAGCTCTTTGATTGTGTGGATGGAGGGAAGATTTTTGGCCTGTATCAGGCAACATCATCCAATGTAGGCTTGACGTTCTCTCACTTTGTGAGTGTGTGGAGCTGCCCTCTCCCCCGTTCTCATGTTGAGCTTCTCCGTCTAGTGCTTGGCGCCACCTCACGCTATATGCCATGCAGGACTTGTTTATTTGCTGTCTGCCTAACCTGCTAGAATGAGGGCTCCATGACAGCAAAGACTTTGGTGACTCTTTTTGTCTCTAGCTCTTAGAGCCATACCAGGCACATAGCAGTCACTCAATAAATGCTTGTTGAATGAATTCAGATATCTAAAGCACTTCTAATTCCAAAAATAACAAAAAGATCATCAGAAAATAATTTTCATTTGGTAGCTCTCTAAGGGGAAGGAGTTTTTCAAAATATTCCAAGTTTTAATTTAAAAAAAATTAGCCAGGCATGGTGGCAGGAGCCTCTAATCCCAGCTACTTGGGAGGTTGAGGCAGGAGAAATCTTGAACACGGGAGGTGGAAGTTGCAGTGAGCTGAGATCATGCCATTGCACTCCAGCCTGGGCAAGAGAGCGAGACTTAGTCTCAAAAAAAAAAAAAAAAAAAAATCCAACTGTTAGAATATAGGAGATTACTAAAGACTTTGCTTCATTCAGGTTTTCATTATTTAACTCAAGGTGGCTGTAGAAATCTCTCCCCTTGTCTTTCTTCAATTCCTGCTTACAGGGTTAGACGCTGCTGATTACTAGCCCAGCCAAGCCATTCCACATTCCTCTCCTTCTCCCCGACAGAAGCCCTGTTCCCCCCCAGCCCCGCCCCCAGGTATTCTGTGCTTCAGGAGTGGCTGGTTACCCTGCCCTACCAAGGGTGGGTCAGGGTTGGACTGAATTCATCATGATCATTGCCTCCCCTGGATGGTGTCGGGTTTAGGAAATGGCATACAGATATTAATTCTGCCCAAGGAGACATAAGGTGGAGAGTTTTCTTCTTGCTGAAAGAAACTTTAAAAAGATTTGAGGAAGAACATCTTCTCTTCCAGCCTGCTAGCAGTGGCCATTGTTATGTGAAGACCAACGCTCACAGCAGTTAGTTGAGAACTATTTTGGGACAAGTCCGAGGACCAAAGCAAACTGTTGAAGATGGCAAAATGAAAATATAAAAAAAATCCTTGGCCCTGGATGACATCACTGATTCCTCCAATTTGCTAAATATGAAGCTGGCTTTAATTGTTTACAGTAAAAGGAAGAAAAATGGGTTGAAAATGGTCCATAACAGTCCATTTATCTAGTAATCAATTCTCTGATCATCTTAACTCTCCAAATTTTATCTGAGAACCAGGAAGGAAAAAACAAAAGCAGTGAAACATTCCTTTTAACACAGGAGAAAGGCCTTCAGACTCTCATGCATAGCCCAGACATTTCATTAATTTGGGACTTCGAGGCCAGGTGCGGTGGCTCACGCCTGTAATCCCAGCACTTTGGGAGGCCGAGGCGGGCAGATCACTTGAGGTCAAGAATTCAAGACCAGCCTGGCCAACATAGTGAAACCCTGTCTCTACTAAAAATAAAAAAAATTGGCTGGGTATGGTGGTAGGCACCTATAATCCCAGCTACTTGGGAGGCTGAGGCAGGAGAATTTCTTGAACCCGAGAGGCCGAGGTTGCAGTGAGCTGAGATCATGCCATTGCACTCCAGCCTGGGCAACAAGAGTGAAACTCAGTCTCAAAACAAAAACAAAAACAAAAACAAGACAAAAAAAACAAAAAACAAAACAAATAAAAATTGGGGACTTCAATGAAGTGATTCAGAAATGAGTTATACCTGCCTCTAAGATCACGACATGTATGTTCAGTGCTTTGAATTTGACATCAGTATTAGCATAAGGATCTGCTATGCTTCAACCTTCTACCAATGGGAAATCAAGTTCACAGCTGTTGAAAAGGGGATGGTCCCTCGGAATCATTTGGAGTTTGTGAAACAGATAATGAGCCATAGAGATTTTGGCTCAACACAATGGAATGGGGTGGAGGAAGCTGTTTTTACAAAGCTCCCCAGGTAATCTGGTGTACAGCCAAGGGTCAGACACAGGCGTGGGTGACCCGAAAGCCCCAAGGCTTCTTTCATCACTTGATTCTACTCCTCCTTGGAGTCAGGGACACAGATCACATGAGCTGTCTCGTCCCTTCTAGTCTCGGTGCAGTGAAATGAAATGATTCGTTCTGGTTCTGTGGGCGCCTTTTTCATCTTGCACTTGTGACGCTACTACTGGTTTTAGAATGTGTTTCACTGTGTGCAGCCTGAAGCTTGACATGAATAATGAAGGAAACATCTTATTCTCACATCACTGACAACTCCAGATGCGGGTCTTCCTGCAGCGGAAGCTTCTTGCAGTGGCTCTGTAGTGAAACCAATGGCTTGTTTCTTTCTGCGCCTCTGCTCTGCCTCTGTAGCCATGGCTTTATCCTGCCATTCCCTCAGATGTGTCCAGAAGAAAAAAAACATTTGTTTGGGGTTTACTCTGATTAGACTTGGTTAAGTCCATGCCTACTTCTGGCCACTTCCTGTGGCCAGGGGAGTGGCCTGTACCTTGATCATGTGCTTTTCAGAGCTGTGGTGTCAGCTTCTTTAGAATTATGTGCACCACCAAATAGAAGCTGGGGTTATTTCACCTCCAGAAGGGTAAGTAAATGAAGCATGACAAAAGCTAGTTTCTTTACTTAGCATTGAATAAATACTGACAGAGAGCCAACCATGGACCAAGCGCAATTCTGGGTGCCTGGGATTCAATAGTGACAGAGTGAAAAGGTCCTATTCACTGCAGTGATATTTTAGTAGAATAAAACTAAGATAGGAAAAGGGTGAACCCTGGAAGCAGCCAGACATCAAAGCTTCTAGCCCCTTAATGGGGAGACCGAAGAGCCTCCACTGCTGGTTTTGAAGATGAAGGAAGAGGCCACAAGCCAAGGAAGGCAGGCAGCTGCCAGGAGCAGGAAAAGGCACAGGGACTGATTGTAGCCCAAAGAAATGACTTGAGACTTCCGACCTCCAGAACCATAAGAAAATCAATCTGTGTTGCTTTAAGCCACTATATTTTTTGTCGCTTTGTTTACAAATTTGTTAGAGCAGCAACAGGAAACTTATACAAGCAGTGATTTTCTATTTTTCAACTTTTATTCTTTTTTCATTTTTTATTTTAGTTTATACACATTTATTTAGCCCCGGCCAGGCTGCAAGCACTCTGCCAGTTGCCAGGGACAGAGCAGTGAAGAAGACAGTGGTGTAGACAGACATTACATGGTGAAGGAGGCCGGGCACAGTGGCTTACATCTGTAATCTTAGCACTTTGGGAGGCTGAGGCTCAGGAGTTTGAGACTAGCCTGGGAAACATGGTGAAACCTCATCCCTACTAAAAAATTCCCAAATTGCTGGGTGCTGTGGCATACGCCTGTAGTCCCAGCTACTCAGGAGGCTGACGCAGGGGGATTGCTTGAGCCTAGGAGGCAGAGGTTGCAGTGAACTGAGATTGTACCATTATACTCCAGCCTAGGTGACAGAGCCAGAGACCTTGTCTTTAAAAAAAAAAAATAGGTGGAGTCTGGAAAAGGACTGAGTCAGCAAGAATAAACACACAAAAACAGCGCTTAGATTACACTGTAGTGCACATCAAGTGTAAAGGACACAGGTTTCAGCCAAGGGTATGAGATGGCATTAAGCATGAGTGCTCAGTGTCAGTCAGCCTCCCATAGGAACGTGTTTGGGCAGCAGGAATGGTTGGCTTGTTGAGATGGGGAGACTCTGGCTGTACCCTAGCCACGTCACCCTAAAACTCCACGATCAGCACCTGATCTGGTTGCCTGTGTTATTGCCAAATAGCTTTCACCAGCCACCGTACTCTGATCCACCATACTAGTTCCAGCTATTTCTGGCTCCACCAGCCAAAACCACATCACCTCATTGGCCCTAAGTTACTGTGAAGTATCACGCATAGGAAGTCAAACTGCAATTATGTAACAACAATATGTCTACGTGCATGCATTATGCTTCAATTCCCATGATCCAAGGCCGGCCTGGCTAGCCTGACATACCACAGAAATAGCTATGACTGGGAGAATTAACAAGGGAAAAGTAATGGGACCTCACCTAGTCCAGAGGGTCAGGGGAAGCTGCCTTGAGGATGGGATATTTACACTGGAGTCTGACGGATGAGTAGGAGTCAGACAAGCCAAGACTTGGAAAATGACTATTCTATCTGGAGGTGACAGCATGTGAGGGAGCCTTGGTTCTTCTTTGCCTGCTCAACACCAATACCAGGCTTTTGTAGAAGCATTAGAAAATACAGATAAGGCTGGGCACGGTGGCTCACGCCTGTAATCCCAGCACTTTGGGAGGCGGAGGCTGCCAGATCACTTGAGGTCAGGAGTTCAAGGCCAGCCCAGCCAACATGGTGAAACCTCATCTCTACAAAAAATACAAAAATATTAGCTGGGCAATGGTAGCACGTGCCTATAATCCCAGCTACTTTGGAGGCTGAGGCAGGAGAATCACTTGAACCCAGGAGGTGGAGGTTGCAGTGAGCTAAGATCACACCACTGTACTCCAGCCTGGGTGACAGAGCAAGACTCCATCTCAAAAAAAAAAAAATGGAAAAGAAGATTGCTGGCAAGATGGCCAAATAAGAACAGCTCCAGTGCGCAGCTCTGAGCAAGATCGATGCAGAAGGCGAGTGATCTCTGCATTTCCAGCTGAGGTACCTGGTTCATCTCATTGGAACTGGTTGGACAGTGGGTGCAGCCCAAGTAGGGCGAACTGAAGCAGGGTGGGGTGTCACCTCACCTGGGAAGTGCAAAGGGCTGGGGAACTCCCTCTCCTAGCCAAAGGAAGCCATTAGGGACTGTCCCCTGCACTCCGACCCAGATACTGTGTATTTCCTATGGTCTTTGTAACCTGCAGACCAGGAGATTCCCTCCAGTGCCTACAACACCAGGGCCCTGGGTTTCCAGCACAAAACTGGGCAGCCATTTGGGAAGACACCGAACTAGCTGCAGCAGTTTTTTTTTCATACCCCGGGGGCACCTGGAATGCCAGCGAGACAGAACTGTTCACTCCCCTGGAAAGGGGCTGAAGCCAGAGAGCCAAGTGATCTGGCTTGACGGGTCCCACCCCCATGAAGACCAGCAAGCTAAGATCCACTGGCTTGAAATTCTCGAAGCCAGCAAAGCAGTCTGAGCTCAACCTGGGAGGTTCAAGCTCAGTGTGGGGAGGAGCATCTGCCATTGCTGAGGCTCAAGCAGGCAGTTTTAACATCACAGTGTAAACAAAGTCGCCAGGAAGTTCAAACTGGGTGCAGCCCATGGCAGCTCAGCAAGGCCTCTGCAGGCAGACTGTGTCACTAGACTCCCTCCTGCTAGGCAGGGCATCTCAGAAAAAAGACAGCAGCACATCAGGGACTTACAAATAAAGCCCCCACCTTCCTAGGACAGAGCATCTTGGAAAAGGGGCAGTTGTGGGTACAGCTTCAACAGACTTAAGTGTCCCTGCCTCGCAGCTCTGAAGAGAGCAGCAAATCTCCCAGCACAGCGTTCGAGCTCTGATAAGGGACAGACTGCCTCCTCAAGTGGCTCACTGACCCCTGTGTATCCTGACTAAAAGACACCTTCCAGTAGGGGGCCAATAGACACTTCATACAGGAGAGCTCTGGCTAGCATTTGGCAGGTACTCTTCTGGGATGAAGCTACCAGAGGAACAGGGAGCAATCATTGCTGTTCTGCAGCCCATGCTGGTGATTCTCATACAAGCAGGGTCTGGAGTGAACTTCCAGCAAACTCCAGCAGACCTGTGGCAGAGGGGCCTCATTGTTATAAAGAAAACTAACAAACAGAAATAGTTTCAACATCAACAGAAAGGACATCCACTCAGAGACCCCATCTAAAGGTCACCAACTTCAAAGACCAAAGGTAGATAAAGCCATGAAGATGGGGAGAAACCAGCACAAAAAGACTGAGAATTCCAAAAATCAGAATGCCTCTTCTCCTCCAAGGGATCAGAACTCCTTGCCAGCAAGGGAACAAAACTGGATGGAGAATGAGTATGACGAATTGACAGAAGCAGGCTTCAGAAGGTGGATAATAACAAACTTCTCCAAGCTAAAGGAGCATGTTCTAACCCAATTCAAGGAAGCTAAGAACCTTGAGAAAAGATTGGATGAAATGCTAATCAGAAGAAACAGCATAGAGAAGAACATAAATGACTTAATGGAGCTGAAAAACACAACAAGAGAACTTCGTGAAGCATACACAAGTTTTAATAGCTGAATTGATCAAGTAGAAGAAAAGATATCAGAGATTGAAGATCAACTCAACGAAATAAAGTGAGAAGACAAGATTAGAGAAAAAAGAGTGAAAAGAAATGAACAGATCCTCCAAGAAATATGGGATTACATGAAAAGACCAAATATATCCTTGATTGGTGTACCTGAAAGTGATGGGGAGAATGAAACCAAGTTGGAAAACACTCTTCAGAATATCATCCAGGAGAACTTCTCCAACCTAGCAAGGCAGGCCAACATTCAAATTCAGGAAATACAGAGAACACCACAGAGATACTCCTTGAGAAGAGCAACCCCAAGACACATAATTGTCAGATTCACCAGGGTTGAAATGAAGAAAAAAATGCTAAGTGCAGCCAGAGGGAAACGTCAGGTTCACACAGGGAAGCCCATCAGACTCCCAGCAGATCTCTTGCCAGAAACCCTACAAGCTAGAAGAGGGTGGGGGCCAATATTCAACATTCTTAAAGAAAGGAATTTTCAACCCAGAATTTCATACCCAGCCAAACTAAGCTTTATAAGTGAAGGAGAAATAAAATCCTTTACAGACAAGCAACTGCTGAGAGATTTCATTACCACCAGGCCTGCCTTACAAGAGCTCCTGAAGAAAGCACTAAACATGGAAAGGAACAACTGGTACTAGCCACTGCAAAAACATACCAAATTGTAAAGACCATTGACACTATGAACTGCATCAACTAACAGGCAAAACAACCAGCTAGCATCATAATGCAGGATCAAATTCACACATAGCAATGTTAACCTTAAATGTAAATGGGCTAAATGCCCCATTTAAATACACAGACCAGCAAATTGAATAAACAGTCAAGACCCACCAGTGTGCTGTATTCAGGAGACCCATCTCACATGCAAAGACACACATAGGCTCAAAATAAAGGCATGGAGGAAGATTTACCAAGCAAATGGAAAGCAAAAAAAAGCAGGGGTTGCAATCCTAGTGTCTGATAAAACAGACTTTAAGCCAACAAAGATCAAAAGAGACAAAGAAGGGCATTACATAATGGTAAATGGATCTATGAAACAAGAAGAGCTAACTATCCTGAGTATATATGCCCCCAATACAGGAGCACCGAGATTCATAAAGCAAGTTCTTAGAGACCTACAAAGAGACTTAGACTCCACAAAATAGTGGGAGACTTTAACACCCAACTGTCAATATTGGACAGATGAGTGAGACAGAAAATTAACAAGGATAGCAAGGACTTGAACTCAGATCTGGACCAAGTGGAACTAACAGACATCTACAGAACTCTCCACCCCAAATCAACAGAATATACATTCTTCACAGCACCACATTGCCCTTATTCTAAAATTGACCACATACTTGGAAGTAAAACACTGCTCAGCAAATGCAAAAGAACAGAAATCATAACAAACTGTCTCTCAGACCACAGTGCAATCAAATTAGAACTCAAGATTAAGAAACTAAAAACTGCACAACTACATGGAAACTGAACATCTGCTCCTGAATGAATACTGGATAAAAAATGAAATGAAGGCAGAAATAAAGATGGTCTTTGAAACCAAAGAGAACAAAGACACAACGTACCAGAATCTCTGGGACACATTTAAAGCAGTGTCTAGAGGGAAATTCATAGCACTAAATGCCCACAAAAGAAAGGAGGAAAAATATAAAATCAACACTCTAACATCACAATTAAAAGAACTGGAGGAACAAGAACAAACAAATTCAAAAGTTAGCAGAAGATAAGAAATAACTAAGATCAGAGCAGAACTGAGGAGACAGAGACTTGAAAAACGCTTCAAAAAAATCAATCCAGGAGGTGCTTTTCTGAAAAGATCAACAAAATAGATAGACTGCTAGCTAGACTAATAAAGAAAAAAAGAGAGAAAAATCAAATAGATGCAATAAAAAATGATAAAGGGGATATCACCACCAATCTCACAGAATTACAAACTACCGTCAGAGAATACTATAAACACCTCTACGCAAATAAACCAGAAAATCTAGATGAAATGGATAAATTCCTGGACACATACACCCTCCCAAGACTAAACCAGGAAGAAATTGGATCCCCGAATAGACCAATAATAAGGTCTGAAATTGAGACAGCAATTAATAGCCTACCAACCAAAAAAAGTCCAGGATCAGACGGGTTCACAGCCAAATTCTACCAGAGGTACAAAAAGGAGCTGGTACAATTCCTCCTGAAACTATTCCAAACAATAGAAAAACAAGGAATCCTTCCTAACTAATTTTATAAGACAAACATCATCCTGATACCAAAACCTGGCAGAGACACAACAAAAAAAGAAAATTTCAGGCCAATATCCCTGAGGAACATCAATGCAAAAATCCAGTAAAATACTGGCAAACTGAATCCAACAGCACATCAAAAAGCTTATTCACCATGATCAAGTCAGCTTTATCCCTGGGATGCAAGGCTGGTTCAACATATGCAAATTAATAAATGTAATCCATCACATAAACAGAACCAAAGACAAAAACCACATGATTATCTCAATGGATGCAGAGAAGGCCTTTGACAAAATTCAACAGCCCTTATACTAAAAACTCTCAATCAACTAGGTGTTGATGGAACGTATCTCAAAATAATAAGAGCTATTTATGACAAACTCACAGCCAATATCATACTGAATGGGCAAAAACTGGAAGCGTTCACTTTGAAAACCAGCACAAGACAAGGATGCCCTCTCTCACCACTCCTATTCAACACAGTATTGTAAGTTCTGGCCAGGACAATCAAGCAAGAAAAAGAAATAAAGCGTATTCAGTTAGGAAAAGATGAAGTCAAAATGTCTCTATTTGCAGATGACATAATTGTATATTTAGAAGACCCCATTATCTCAGCCCAAAATCTCCTTAAACTGATAAGCAACTTTAACAAAGTCTCAGGATACAAAATCAATGTGCAAAAATCACAAGCATTCCTATACACCAATAACGGACAAACAGAGAGCCAAATCATGAGTGAACTCCCGTTCACAATTGCTACAAAGAGAATAAAATATCCAGGAATACAACTAACAAGGGATGTGAAGGACCTCTTCAAGGAGAATTATAAACCACTGCTCAAGGAAATAAGAGAGGACAAAAACAAATGGAAAAACATTCCACGCTCCTGGTTAGGAAGAATCAATATTGTGAAAATGGCCATACTGCACAAAGTAATTTACAGATTCAATGCTATCCCCAACCGATGCTACCATGGACTTTCATCACAGAATTGGGAAAATACCACCTTAAATTTCATATGGAGCCAAAAAAAAGAGCCTGCATAGCCAAGACAATCTCCTGCTTCAGCCTCCTGAGTAGCTGGGACTACAGGAACATGCCACCACGGCTGGCTAATTTTTGTATTTTTACTAGAGATGGGGTTTCGCCATGTTGACCAGGCTGGTCTTGAACTCGTGACTTCAGGTCATCCACCCACCTCGGCCTCCCAAAGTGCTGGGCTTACAGGCATGAGCCACCGCACCCAGCCTCAAGGACTTCTTTATAGCAACACAAGAAGGGCCTAACACATATACAAACAATATAAGGGACCAACACATATACAAACAATATAAGAGACCCCATATATTCAGGGCTCATTTTTAACAATGATCAGCTCATGGTTCATATTATTTCATCTATTTTCCCAAAGTTGTAACCACCCCATATAACCTGGATTATTTTTGTTGTTTTTTTCAGATGGAGTCTTACTCTGTCCCAAAGGCTAGAGTACAGCAGCACAATCTTGGCTCACTGCAACCTCCGCCTCCCAGGTTCAAGCAGTCCTCCTGCCTGTCAGCCTCCCAAGAAGCTGGGAAGGCATGTGCCACTACACCCAGCTAATTTTTGTATTTTCAGTAGAGACAGGGTTTCACCATGTTGACCAGGCTGCTTTCAAACTCCTGAGCTCAAGTGATCTGCCTGCCTCTGCCTCCCAAAGTGCTAGGATTACAGGCATAAGCCACCGCGCTCAGCTCCCTGGATTATTTTAAAGAAACTTTACACACATCATGTCATTTTATACCTTAATATTACAGTACATATCTTTTTTTAAAAGGACTGTTTTTAAAAAATCTAATCACAATTGCATTAATAGCCTGAAAAAATTAACAATAATTTCTTAGTATCATCAAACGTCTAGTCAGTAATCAGTTTTCCTCAATGATCATATAACTTCTTACTTAAAAATAATTTATTTAAGGCCAGGCGTGGTGGCTCATGCCTGTAAGCCCAGCACTTTGGGAGGCCAAGGTGGGTGGATCACAAGGTCAAGATAACAAGACCATCCTGACCAACATGGTAAAACCTGGTCTCTACTGAAAATACAAAAATTAGCTGGGTGTGGTGGCACACCTGTAGTCCCAGCAACTCGGGAGGCTGAGGCGGGAGAATCGCTTGAACCCAGGAGGCGGAGGTTGCAGTGAGCTAAGATTGTACCACTGCACTCCAACCTGGTGATAGAGTGAGACTCTGTCTCAAAATAATAATAATTTATTTAAATTAGGACCCAAGAAGGTTTACACATTGCAATTAATATGACTCCTAAATTTCTTTTAATATATAGGTTTTCTTCCCTCTTTTTCTTTTCTTTTTTGTCCTGTAGTTTCCCACAGTCTGCATTTTGCTGATTGTAGCCTTCTGCCTCTTGCATTTCCTGAAAATTGGTAGTTTGAGGCCTGATGAAATTCAGGTTTGATTTTTTTGATAAGAATACTTCAAAGGTGGTGTTTTGTTCTTCTTTCAGAAGCTGACGATTTCCAGTGGTTTTTCTGTGTGCTGTTAGCTGCCACTGACAATCTTTACATGAGTCTACTGTTTCATTAGGGGCTGAAAAATGTCGACATACTACCTTGTCATTCTTTTTTTGTTTACTAATTTGACTACTTCTATAAAGAGAAACTTCCTCTTATTAATGAGTTGCTTTCCCCTGAGATACAGTTCATACAGGAGAGATACATATTGATTTTGTTTACCAATTTTCTAACCAATAACTTGGTTTTATGTCATCCTCCAAAATTGATCACTGAGTTCTTTGTAGTGTTATAAACTCATGAACTTAAGTATCTTGTTATGTTTCAATCCATTTCAGTTATTTTCTTATTGGTATTCAAATTGTCCTGTTCCTGGCCAAGGGAGGCTCCTCAAGATAACTCTTGAGTTCTTTTGACATGCGTTAATTTCTGTTCTTCTATTTTGAGATAGAATCTCACTCTGTCACTCAGGCTAGGGTGCTGGCTAAGTTTTTTTTTAATTTTTTTTTTGTAGAGATGGGAATCTCACACTATGTTGTCCAGACTGGTCTCAAACTCCTGGCCTCAAACAATCTCCCCACCTTGGCCTCCCAAAGTTCTGGGATTACAGAGCGTGAGCCACCACACCTGCTGGTTTCTAATAATTTCTTTTCTTTCTCGTGTGATAAAATCTTCTGGGCTCGTCTTTTCCTTTTCCTGCCTCAGACTTGGGATCACTATTTCTCCAAGGAGCCCTGGTTCCTTTTGGTGGGAAATAATATTTAGTATTAGGCATTGCCCTAATAAAGCACTCTTATAAGTATCTTATAAGGCTGTTCATAGTTGCTAGGAATTTTTAATATGTAGAAGTAGAAAACAACTTTTAAAAAAAGTGACAATGCATCATGAGCTCAGATCCATACTCTCAATTTAAATTCAAGTCAACAGGACTTGTATTGAACCTTTTTGTATTGCATCTATATCTCCTTTCTCTCACATAGGAAATCGTGGTTCCCAATGACATTAACATAATTACTCCTTTTCTTTGTTCCATAACACATGTACAACATTCCCAAAATAATGAAACCATCACTACCATTCCCAATATCATTACTGAAATCAGTTAAAAATAATGTTTGCAGTTCTTCTTGTCCTTAAGGTATGCCACATTTAGGGATATGAGTCAAATTTGTGTGTTTTAAAATGGAATAATTCCAATCTGTATAGTTATGCAACTAACTCAATACACAATTAGGTTTGTTTCCTTTTGCTTTTAAATTTTAGAGATTACTGTTATACAAGTCAATTTTGTTTCATAATTAAAGACCTATAGTTACAGAAGTCATATCTAGAAAACAAGGTATGTTCAAAAAATCTAGCTTCTACCACTGTGTTCTGTGCTCTGTTCCCTCTTTCCAAATCTCTCTACAACAGGGCTGGACAAGCTTTTTCTAAAGGGCCAGAAAGCAGCAATCTTAGGCTTTGCGGGCTGTGTGATCCCTGCTGCATCTACTTAACTTTACCGACACAGTATGAAGGCAGCCATAGGCAATATGTGAGCAAATGGGTGTGACTGTGTTCCAGTAACATTTTGCAAAAAAGGGATGTCAAAAATACATGGATATAGTCCACGGGCCATACCCCTGCTCTAGAGTGATCTGCAGAGACTGTCCCCAGATCCTCAGTTTCAACTCACCACTCACCCCATCCTAAAAGGGCTTCTGCCCTTTTAAGTTCGTATGGCTGAATCAAAAGCACTCTTGGATTTTTTCAGTTATCTTGCTTGTCCTTTCTGTAGTTTTCAGTACGATCAATTACTCATTCCTCAAAATAACAATCTTCCTGTGAATGCCATGACAGAAGATTCACCTGGCTTCCTCCTACCTCTCAGTCCTGTCCTTTCTGTGTTCCTTATTTAATGACAAATCCTCTGCTTGTTAAATGTGGGTATTCCTCCAGCCTGTGTGAACTCTGCTTCTCTTTTCACTCTGCTCTCTCTGTAGAGCACTTAATCCATACCCAGGCTTTTATTTAATATTTCTATAACAGTGATCGGGTAACTTTTATCTCCTGTCCAGACATTGCCTTGGAGTTCCTAATTATATATCCAGCTGCTTGACATTTAATTTTGGATGTCTTGAAAACACCTCAAAACCAACATGTCCAAGTATACATAACTGTCATAGGAAAATGTGACTATATTCTCTATTTTAATAAATGGTACCACCAGCCATCCAGTTTCAAAAGTAAGAAACCCAAGAGTCATCTAATAGCCACTTCTTGATTTACCCCCAATATCTCTGATGTGTGTTCAATTTTCTACACCTCTATCAATACCACCTTAGTCCAGCCCACCATTATCTCTGGCCTGGGCTATGGCCATGGCCTTCTATTGGTCTCCCCATCATTCTGGACTCCCTCACCCGTCCCTGTGCAGCCAGTGTTGGCTTCTCAAATGGCATTGCGACCATGTCATCATGCCCGTTTAACATTTTTAGCTTAAAAATTATAACCTTTAACATGGCATCCAAGGCCCTGCAGGGATATGGCTCTACCCACTCCTTCAGCTTTCCCTCTTCCCTCTTTCTCCACAGTTCCTGGTGCTTTAGCCCAACTCACCTTCTTCCAGCTTCTCAAGGATGCCATGCTGCCTTTGCCCTTTACATTGTCCTCTACATAGGAGGCTCTTCTACCTCCACTGCCCTCTTCTCCCAGTTACCTTTAACCCACCCAGCTCCTGCAGGGAAGCCTTTCCACACATGTACTTTTTCTTTAGAAGATTAACTACAGTTGTAATTTTACATTTATTAGACTTTTTAAGAAATTGGTGATGTCTTCCTAATCATACTGTAGGCTCCATAAAGGCAGGAATTGTGCCATTTTTTGTTTTCTTTTTTGTCTCATCGTAACCCCAGAATATAAGAAGGGATTCAAAATCATGTTGATTTAATAAGTGAATCAATGAACTGTACAACCACAGCAAACATGCACATACCAATTTAGTTCTTAAACAATTTTGGGTCATGAACTCTTTGAAAAGAGGTATTCAAACTGTACCAAAAACTATAAATCTTCCCAGAGAAGACACATATGTGCATAAATACAAAATTTGCCAGACATTTCAGGAACTTTGTATGCTGCATAAAGCTCTCATATGGATAATAGTGAATGAAACCAAATGAAATGTCTTCAATTTTTTATTATTTTTAATGACTTTGTAATAGTCAATGGTCCAGATTTTGCTCAAGATTCTCTAGTTTTCCCTCCTTTGGTTTCAAGTTTATTATCCAACTCATTCAGTTTTCTCTTAATTTCAGAAACTGTGTATTTTTTACTTCAAATGTCTGTTTTTTCTTCTTTTCCAAATGAACATTTTAAACATTCACTCCTGTTATTACCTTGATTTCTCTGAGTATTTTCAGCATGTTTGTGTTAAAATCTCTTGGATTCTTTCATTATCTTCACTTCTTGAGGTGACAGATTCCTTGTTTGTTTCATTTCCTGGCCTTCCCTCATGGTGTTTTAGTCTGAGGTTATTTTCCGTGGGAAGGATAACTGCCCTGGGTTGTGGAGGCACACAGGATGGTTCACATTTTTACCTTCCTCTCCAGGAACCCCTCAGATTTCTTATTTTCTCACTAGTTTTTATGTTTCTATGGTAGCTCAGGGTCTCTAATATGCCAAAAGATTTAATATGGACTTAAGCCCATGCAAGGTGCAGGCCTGTTCTGATTTCCCCTAGGTCTCCCTTTTCTTTAGCAGCCCAGGAGAAGGTATGCTTCCTTGCTTCTTCCCTGCAAGGTCTGAACTCCTGTCAGTGGGAAAGCTTAGCACTAATCATCAAGACTGGGCCCAATTATCCTATGAATTTCTCAATTTCAGCTCCTACTTACTGTCCTGGTGTTTTTAAAAAAAAATCCATAACTTGCCGATTCCTTTTTTTCATTACTATTCCTTTTGAAGAGATTATGCTTTATAATCCCAGCACTTTTAGCTGTTTGAAATTAGTTCATAGTGTATTAATCCATTTTCACACTGCTATGAAGAACTGCCCAAGACTGGATAATTTATAAAGAAAAGAGCATTAATTGACTCAGTGTTCTGCATGGGTGGGGAGGCCTCAGGATACTTACAATCATGATGGAATGGAAGGGGAAGCAGGCACATCTTACATGGCAGCAGGCAGAGAGAGAGAGAGAGAGAGTGTGTGTGGGGGGGGGGGCGGGCAACTGTCTAATGCCAATAAAACCATCAGATCTCATGAGAACTCACTATCACAAGAACAGCATGTGGGAGACCACCTCTACGATCCACTCACCCACCCCCAGGGTCCCTCCCTTGACACGTGAGGATTATGGAGATTACAATTCGAGATGAGATTTGGGTGGGGACACACAGCCAAACTATATCACATAGATTCCCCTTCCAGCTCAGTCTACTGAAGATTAGATTTTATAGATGCCATAACTTATCTCAGATATTTAGCTTGTTTTTCCCACCTTTTGGTACTGTAAACATCCTTTAGCTAAATCCGTAGACATATCTTTAATCTTTGTTTTAGGAAAAACCCCTAGAAGATGAATTGTTGGATCCAAAGGCACATTTGTATGGCCATTGGTATTTGTCACTTGCCAACTTGTCTTCCTTTTCATGCAACTCAGGAGTTGCACAAATACCTATGATTCCCCTTGCCCTTGTGTCATCTCCTTTCGGCCTCATTAAAACATGCACCAGGGGATCACCTGAGATCAGGAGCTCGAGACTAGCCTGGCCAACATGGCAAAACCCCGTCTCTACTAAAAATACAAAAACTAGCCAGGTTTGGTGGTGGGTGCCTGTAATCCTAGCTACTCAGGAGGTTAAGATAGGAGAATCGCTTTAACCCAGGAAGCAGAGGTTGCAGTGAGCAGAGATTGTGTCATGGCACTCCAACCTAGGCAACACAGCAGGATTCCATTTCAAAAATAGTTGATTAATTAATTAAAAAAAAAAACCCACCATGCACCAGGGACTGAAACTGGGAGATGAACAGCACCGCAGACCCTGACCGAGACATAAAGTGTTTGCAAAGAAGCCACCAGACAAGACTTAGAGGTGCTACCTAGGCAACTGGAAAACAGGGACCTCTGCCAGATCCACTCTCCCCTCCACAGGCCTCTCTCCAAGCTGTTCTCTAGTCATTTTCATCACAATTTTGGCAGCCTCTTTCTACTTCTTATCAGAAATTTAAGAGCAGAGAATTAAATTCAAGTCCCGCATTACTAAGCTTTGTTATTTTTGCAAAGTACACGTTGTACATTCAGTGGCACACTGCAAAGCATTATCATGAATTATTTAAATGAAACTATCCTTGTCACAATAAATGAGCAAAGCACATTTCGTTCATTGTCTCCTTAGATGTTGTCATTTCTCTGCACGGATTTCTTACTTTGCAACATTAACTAAAATGTAATGAGCCCTGCAATATCATTGCTACAAACTACCCTACCTTAGTTCTGCTCCTCACGTATGGAGGTTTTTTTTTTTTAATGTGACGGAAGCATTTTCCTTTCTTCTTAAGATTCATTATACTCAAATGTGTCCTTGTAGCATCATAGAATAGGAACAAATATAAAATATGCATAACTGTGGTTTACTTTTGGAAGTAATTCATATTCAGTTCTTCTTTGCTCTACGGGGATGGAACAATAGATGCCGTGGGGTGAGAAGAGAAGAGACACGAAAATCTAAAGCTACTGGGGCCCTTCTTTGGAAAGGAGGCTGGAAACATCTCTGTTTTGCCTCTTCTTTTATAAATCTATCTTATAATTCCAAGTAAATGTGAGCAAAACTTACCTCAAAGGTTAGCAAAATGCTCCTGAAGCCTACCTCAGGCAATGAGGACAGTAATTCATTAGAGATTAACTGTTCTTGGCATTGTCACAGTCTGGTTCAGCTTGAATGTTAATCTCTGTCTAAGGAAATCACAGTTATTACCTGTGCTTTATCATTGATACTGACAAGATCAAGTGACACTTCTGTCTGTGGATACTACATGTTACCTGTACAGTCCCCACTCCATTCTTAGCCCCCGTTTAGACACACACACACACTCTCACACTCTCTCTTTCTCTCGCTCCTCACACCAGCATGCCAACAGGTTCATTTTAGGCCACTCTGTTTTGTCTCAGAATGTGACAAGGCTACATGGACAGAGACCAAAAAAGAGCAGTGACGTAAGGCCAGGGGAGGAGGAACATAGAAAATAAATGAGCAATCATTAAAACTTGGAACTAAAGCAAACGTTTTAAAAAAACTTTTTTTTTTTTTTTTTTGCGACGGAGTCACACTTTCTTACCCAGGCTGGACTGCAATGGCGCAATCTCAGCTCACTGCAAACTCCACCTCCTGGGTTCAAGCAATTCTCTCGCCACCATGCCTGGCTAATTTTTTGTATCTTTAGTAGAGACAGGGTTTCACCTTGTTGGCCAGTCTGGTCTGAACTCCTGACCTCATCCTCTGCCTGCCTTGGCCTCCCAAAGTCTTGGGATTACAGCATGAGCCACCACACCTGGCCTAAAAATTATTTTAGCCACTTAAAAAGCTTTTCATTTTGCAATAATTTTTAACTTACGGAAAAGTTGGAAGAATAGTACAAATAATGTTTTTATCCCTTTCATCTGGACTTCCCCATTTAGTTAACATTTTAGTAGTTATGGCCAGGCACAGTGGCTCATACCTGCAATCTCAGCACTTTGGGAGGCCAAGGCAGGCAGATCACTTGAGCTAAAGAGTTCAAGACCAGCCTGGACAACATGGTGAAACCCCATCTCTACTAAAATACAAAAAAAATTGGCCAGGTGTGGTGGTTCATGCCTGTATTCCCAGCTACTTGGGAGGCTAAGGTAGGAGGATTGCTTGAGCCCGGGAGGCGGAGGTTGCAGTAAGCTGAGATCGCGCTACTGCACTTCCAGCCTGGGCAACAGAGACAGGCTCTGTCTCAAAAAAAATATGTTAATGGTTTAATGGCTAACATTTTATCATTTTTGCCTTATTATTTAGAATCACTTGAGAGTACGCTGCAAACATGACGCCTATTACTTTAAGTGTGTCAATGTGTGGTTCCTAAAACACAAGGACACGCTGCTGAAAAATCAAAGTACATCCAGCATTACCAGAAATCAGCACTGATACAATACTCCATCCACTCGCAGACTTCATTCCCATATTCCCGATTGCTCCAGCGATGTACTTTATAGTCACCCTTTTCTTTTTAGTCCAGAATTCAGCCCAGGGTTATCTACTGTATTTAGTTTCCATGTCTCTAGATCTGCCTTTGATGTGGAGCAAATGCTCAGGTTCTCCTTGCCTCTTATGACTTGACACTTTAGAAGAGCACAGGTCTGCTGCTTTGTCGAATGACCCTAGATTTCTGGTTGGGTGATACTTCCTCAAGATTATGTTCAGGTTATACCGCCTTGGCAGGAATAGCCTGGAAATGATGCTGCATTCTTCTCAGTGGATCGCATTGTGGGGCATAGCTTGTCAATTTGTCCCATAGCTGGTGATGACTATATCCCTTAAGAAAATTATTATTTTGTACTTAATTTATATTTAATAAACAATTTAAAAGTATTTGATTAATTTTAAAGTAATCAAAAACTATTTTAATCTATGTAAATATTCTGTTTCTTATCAAGCCTTCACCCCTATTTTAGCATTCATTGATGATTTTTTTTTGAGATGGAGTTTTGCTCGTCACCCAGGCTGGAGTGCAGTGGCACAATCTTTGCTCACTGCAACCTCTGCTCCCTGGGTTCAAGTGATTCTCCTGCCTCAGCCTCCTAAGTAGCTGGGATTACAAGCACGTACCACCATGCCCAGCTAACTTTTGTATTTTTAGTAGAGATGGAGTTTCACCACATTAGCCAGGCTGGTCTCAAACTCCTGACCTCAGGTGATCCACCCACCTTGGCCTCCCCAAACGTGGGGATTACAGGTGTGAGTCACTCATTGATAATTCTTATTTGAAGCAGTTATTACTATGATGGCCTCCAAGCAGTGATTTCCTAATTTCTTTCAATTAGCAATAATCGCGCCTCGGATAAACCTCATTGGCTATGATACTGCCACTGCGTGAAGCTGATTTCCTAATTTAATTCCTTTTGCATGCATTAATTGGTATTCTTTTGTGAGGTAGTTTTCCTTCTCCCCTACTTATTTATTCATTCATTCATAGGTATATTTATATCAGTATGGACTCAGGGATGCCTATTTTATTCACTAGGCTATATTACATTAATTATTTGATACTCAAATTATTCCATATTTTGCCAGTGGGAGCAACTTTATTAATAAATTGGCTTCTGTATTCTTTTAGTATGTCCATGATTCTTTAAATATTTCCCTATTTTCTGGTGTCCCAAGATGTTCCAGATCCGTCTTATACTTTCCTTGCCCCTGCCCTGGCATCAGCCATTTCTCCAGTAAGCTCTGGCTTATTATGATTATTTTTTTGAGTTGGAGTTTCACTCTTGTTGCCCAGGCTGGAGTGCAATGGTGCGACCTCGGCTCACTGCAACCTCCACCTCCCAGGTTCCAGCGATTCTCCTGCCTCAGCCTCCTGAGTAGCTGGGATTACAGGCACACACCACCATGCCTGGCTGATTTTTTAATATTTTTAGTAGAGATGGGGTTTCACCATGTTGGCCAGGCTAGTCTTGAACTCCTGACCTCAAGTGATCCACCTGCCTTGGCCCCCCAAAGTGTTGGGATTACAGGTGTGAGCCACCGTACCCAGCCTGAATATATTTTCTAAAACCTAGATTTATGTTTTTTTGGGATTTAATTATTTTTTACAGGTATAACATTGGAGAAAGAACAATGACCAATATTTATGCTAACTTTTTAGTCAATTTTAGACATTAGTGTTCTAAACTAAATTTCTCTTTCCTTTTAGGTTTGTCCAAGACTGGTTTTCAGACAGGATGCAAGTGGCCAAAGTGGATTTCTCTACAGTGTTACCACGCTTCATTTCTCTACACATCTTTTCCTTTCTGAGTCCCAAAGATTTGTGTGCAGCCGCCCAAGTCAGCTGGGCCTGGAAGTTTTTAACTGAACAGGTTTACTACTTGTCACTTCCTAGTAATAGGGCACGAGTACAACTGTAATCTGTAATGAGGGTCCCGGAGTAGCTCCCTTCCCTGAAGACAATAGCTGAGGGTACCTGATCCATCATTAACTTACCCTTGAGAGAAAAAATGGGGATAAGTGAAATACAATAATGTATTTCTGAAAATAAAGAAGGAACATAGACTAGTCCAATAATTCATGTTACTTTAAAAAATCTTTAGTCAGGCGTGGTGGCTTATGCCTGTAATCCAGACACTTTGGGAGGCCAAGGCAGGTGGATCGCAAGGTCCGGAGTTTGAGACTAGCCTGGCCAAGATGGTGAAACTCTGTCTGTACTAAAAATATAAAAATTAGCTGGGCGCGGTGGCAGGCACTTGTAATCCCAACTATTTGGGAGGCTGAGTCAGGAGAATTGCTTCAATCCGGGAGATGGAGGTTACAGTGAGTGGAGATGGTGTCACTGCACTCCAGCCTGAGCAACAGAGCAAGACTCTGTCTCAAAAAAAAAAAAAAAATCTTTACTCAGAATAATTATTTAGAGAACATTTTATCTTGGTTAAAAAAGTTCACTTTTCTTTGTGAAAAATTATTTATGCTTTAGGTTTTGTATATTATTTTACCTCTAATAACTCAGCTCTAGAAACTGCTACCCGACCACTGCCTCAACTGATCCCTTACTGTCTAACACCTGTTAAAGAACATACATTGAGATTGGTTCACAACAGTTAAAAACAGTTAGCAGCAGCAGCTGTTTAAAATCAATAACCTTTGCCATTAATTCTGCCTCTGGTGTCTTTGTCTCTTCATTTTCTTGTAAAATATTCAATAAAATGTAATGATACACATACTTTTTTCTGAGACAGGATGTCATTCTGTTGCCCAGGCTAGAATGCAGTGGTGCTATCTGGCTCACTGCAACCTCTGCCTCCCAGGCTCAAGCGATCCACAGACCTGGAGATTCCCAGCGGAGGAGCCACACAGGTCGCCAGCATGACTTTTTTGGCCAGCACAGCTGTTTTGCCGGTGCCCCGGCATGGCGCTTCTCAGTGTGGAGTATACGGGACAGGGTGCCCTTTGAGTCGGGCTCGGCTGGTCCCATCCCCACAAGGAGAACAGCAATTGGAAATGCTGAGAACTGAGAGTTTCACAGCAAGCACAGCCGAACCGGGAAGGTCCAGCTCTGTGGGGAAGGGGCATCCGCCAAAGGAAAACTAAGAAACAGAAAAAAATTCATCACCAGGAGGAAAAAGATCCAAGATGGCCGATTAGCAACAGCTCAGGATTGTAGCTCCCAATGAAAGGGCAGAGAGCGAGTGGACACTGCAATTTCAGACGAATTTCTGTTGCCCACAAACTGGGAGCTACCCAGCGGAGGAGCCACACAGGTCGCCAGCGCGACTCTTTTGGCCGGCACAGCTGTTTTGCCAGCGCCCCAGTGCGGCGCGGTGCTTCTCAGTGCAGAGTATACAGGACTGGGTGCCCTTTGAGTCGGGCTCGGCTGATCCCATCCCCACAGGAACAGCAATTGGAAGCGCTAAGAACTGAGAGTTTCACAGCAAGCACAGCCAAACCCGGGAAGGTCTAGCTCTGTAGGGAAGGGGCGTCTGCAGAAGGAAAACTAAGAAATAGAAAAAGCTTCATCACCAACAATCCGGACGTCCACTCAGACCCAATCTGAAAGTCGGCAATTACAAAGATGACAGGTGGATAAATCCACAAAAATGGGAAGAAACCAGTGCAAAAAGGCTGAGAACACCCGAAATCAGAATGCCTCTCCTCCTATAGGGGATCGCGGCTCCTCATCAGCAAGGGAACAAGGCATGATGGAGAATGAGTGTGATGAACTGACAGAATCAGGCTTCAGAAGGTGGATAATAAGAAACTTCTGTGAGCTAAAAGAACATGTACTAACCCAATGCAAAGAAACTAAGAACCTCAAAGGACGATTTAATGAAATGCTAATGAGAATGGACAACTTAGAGAGGAATATAAGTGAATTGATGAAGCTGAAAAACACAACACGAGAACTTCGCGAAGCATGCACAA
>CAUYLG010050986.1:0-22018 GCA_963573385.1 Cacajao melanocephalus | reverse complement strand
CTGCCCAGCTATGAGAAAGCCCCCCTGCCCAGCTATGAGACGGCCCCCTGCCCAGCTATGAGACGCCCCCTGCCCAGCTATGAGACGGCCTCTGCCCAGCTATGAGATGGCCCCTGCCCAGCTATGAGATGCCCCCTGCCCAGCTATGAGACGGCCCCTGCATGAACTTCAGCCTGTCCCTGCACCCGCGGGCCTCGGGCTGCCCAGCTGCACAATGGGAGTATGGCTTGCATGCTCCCTGGGGACCGCCCAGCTCAGAGAATGTGGGGTTGGGGAGACCCTGGAGACACCTGCTCAACAGCCCAGGGATTTACCACAGTCTCCTGAGGGACAAGTCAATGGACCTGGGAACAGGGAAAGCCAGTTTCCATGGCAACCCATTCCATTGAGGTCACGGTGCCCATCAGCACTCGCCCAGTTGGCGTCCCACAGGACCTGCTGACCTGGTTACCTGCAGCCCAAGGCATGATGGGGGCCCAACTAGCCCACCCCCTGGCCACTTGCTTTCTGGTGCAGCATTTATAGCACCTACTATCAGGCCCTGTGCTCTTCACTATAGGGGACATAGAGACGAATTAGCCAGGTCCTGCCTCAGGACCCCAAAGCAGGTGACTTGTTTATGAGACTTTGAGAGGAAGTAAATTAAAAAAAAAAAAATTTAACATAGGAAGAACTATCTAAGAGCCTGAACTTTCTTTAGAATACAGTAAATGTTGAGGAGTGAGCTCCCTGTCACTGAAGGTAATCGAAGACTGGAGAATGGGTAGCTGGCTGATGTGCTGTGAAGGTAGACAGAGAGCCAGGGCTAGACTTTAAGGGCCCTTACAGTATCAGGGATACATGTTCCCTCTTGGAAGGGGACAAGAAGAAAAGACACAGCCCCTGGCCCCTAAGCTCTTACACGAACATGAAGACCGTCCTCACTGGGGCACTCAGAAAAAGCATAACAGGGACGTTTAAGACCAAGCTCAGGGGACCTGAGCCGCCAAGTGCAAGGTTTGTTGGTTTGTGGGACTTTTTTTTGGTCTTGGTGGTTGGTCCTGGTGTTTGTGGAGAGGCAGCCAGGTCGAGGTTAAAAGCCAGAGTGCTGGAGCAGACTCCCTGGTGTGAATCCTGGCCTGCCGCCCTTCGCCTCAGTTTTCCTCTCTGTTGATTAGGAATAACAACACCCATGTCACAGGGATGCGGGGAGAATCCCTGAGAAAAGTACACGGAACACGCTCAGGATAGTGCGGAGCGTTGCCAGGCCTCCATAAATGGTAACTTTATCATTCAGAGTGGACTCTTTGGGAACTACAGGAAGACAAAAAGAAGAAAATAAAGGCCAGACACAGTGGCTCACACCTGTAATCCCAGCACCTTTGGGAGGCCAAGGCGGGCAGATCACAAGGTCAAGAGATCGAGACCAGCCCGGCCAACATGGTAAAACCCTGGCTTTACTAAAAATACAAAAATTAACTGGGTGTGGTGGTGCGTTGCATGTAGTCTCAGCTACTCGGGAGGCTGAGACAGGAGAATCGCTTGAACCTGGGAGACGGAGGTTGCAGTGAGCCAAGATCGTGCCACTGCACTCCAGCCTAGCAACAGAGCAAGACTCCATCTCAAAAATTAAATTAAATTAAATTAAATTAAAAGCCCCATAATTCTGCCCCTAGAAGACAACCACCTGGGTGTGGTGGTGCATTTCCTCCTTCCAGCATCACAGCAGCACATGACTGTCAACAAGCTGGGATCCACCCACTGCCCTCGACTGTGCGCTCCCTGCTGGCAGGGCCAGCGGGACCCATCTCCACGTCCCCAGAGGCCAGGATGGGCCTGACACCCACCAGGTGCTCTGGAAATATTTGCAGAATAGACAAAAGACTACATGAGCATGGATGTATAATTTGCATCCTGCATTGTTCCTGCAATGCCACACTGAAAAGATTCAACATCATCCCGTGGTATTCAAATACTCCCAGAGCTCGGACCATGAATTGGACCTTGCTCTAAGTACTTTGCAAATATTGACTCATCAGCTCCTCATGATAATCTAAGAGGTCTTTATCTTAGATAAAGCTACTGATCATGTCTTTATCTTACTGTTGAGGACACTGAGACAGAGAGGTTGAAGAACTTGCCTGAGGTCACACAGCATGAGTGAGAGTGAAAAGGGGCCAGGGAACCACACTGAGCAGGCAGGAATCAGGAGCTGCTCAAGGGGTCTGGGGGCGGAAACTCACAGGCCCCACCTCCTACCCCCAGGGCCTCTCTCTCACAAAGCAGCCAGATGGCCTTGGCATAGGGGTAAGTGGATAAAGCAGCCCACCCTGCTCCAAGAGAAAGCTTAAGAAAGCTCCGGACAGAACGTGCTTGAGCAAGGCTGGCCTGCTGAGGGTCATGTAGGTAGCATTGCGGCCCCCACTTTCCAGATGAGGAAACAAGTCGACGAGACGCCTAGAGGAGATTCCACACTGCCACCTCCCTCCTTCCACTTAACGGTGTGTTAGTGTGATCGGAACATCTTCTCAGGCCACTCTGATGGCTCATTCTTTTTCTTTTTTTTTCTTTCTTTCCTTTTTCTTTTTTTTTTTTTTTTTTTTTGAGACAGAGTCTCGCTCTGTCACCCAGGCTAGAGTGCTAGAGTGCAATGGTGCGATCTCAGCTCACTGCAACCTCCGCCTCCTGGGTTCAAGCGATTCTCCTGCCTCAGCCTCCTAAGTAGCTGGGATTACAGGCACCCGCTACCATGCCTGGCTAATCTTTTTTGTATCTTCAGTAGAGACGGGGTTTCACCACGTGGGCCAGGCTGGTCTCGAAAGCTGCACCGCTGATCGCTCAACAACTCAGTGAGGATGGGAGTTAGTCTTGGGGGCTACTTCCATGCTGTGGGACCCCAGGAGACACTGCCTCCTCCCTGACGCAGAGCCCTATCCTGGGACTTCCTGGTTCTGGGGTCCAATTGCCAAGTCACCATGAGTTGCTCCTTGGAGAGGGGCCGACCCCCCTCATCTCTTCCGCCACTTGCAGCCTCCAAGGTAGAGATAGATCCTTGCGGGCGTCAAGGGGAAGCAGTGGGGTCCCTCACTGCGGCTGCCTGAGGTTCCCAGGGAAAGATGGCCCCTTTCCTTTGGGAAGCCACTCCTCAGCTCGGGCTCCAGACTCCCCATCAGACAGGGGCCTGTGCTATGGCTCGCCCCCTCGAGGGTGCCGGGATGCTGCCATAAGAACTTTGCCCTCAGTGCTTCCAGGGCCTTGAGCTCAGCAGGTCCCCAGGCAGTCTAGCCCCTCCCGCTAAGCCTGCATCCCACCCCACCCCCGCCCCCATCACTGACACGTCCCACCCCAGTCATTCCCCAGGTATTCGCAGGGACCTGCCATTGCCAAGTTCTGTGTGGGCTCTGCCGGTGGGGGCCCTAGGGCAGCTCCTGAGGCTTCCTCCAGTGCTTCCCTCCCGGCCACCCGGTCTATCTGAGTCTATCTGCAGCCTTTCAGGCCAGGGCCCTGCGGTCCTGGGCCCAGACACAGCAGTGTGGGCCCCTCCAGTCCACCCTCCCCCTGCAGCGAGAGGCGGCTCTGTAAACCTCACAATCAACCGGACCTCTCCAGCTTCAAACTCTGCACGGAAAGCCGGGAGCCATGACTCACGCCTGTAATCCCAGTACTTTGGGAGGCCGAGGCGGCCGGATCACCTGAGGTCAGGAGTTTGAGACCAGCCTGACCAACATGGAGAAACCCCGTCTCTACGAAAAACACAAAATTAGCTCACTGTGGTGGCGCATGCCTGTCATCCCAGCTACTCGGGAGACTGAGGCAGGAGAATCGCTTCAACCTGGGAGGTAGAGGTTGTAGTGAGCCAAGATCTCACCATCTGCACTCCAGCCTGGGCAACAAGAGCAAAATTCCATCTCCAAAAAAAAAAAAAATTTCTCCACAGAAAGTCACTAACAGCCTACGTGCTCCTCAAAGCGGGGCGGTTAAATAAAGGGGCGCAGTCACCAGGTGGAAAGCAGCGCAGCCATTACAAACAATCAGAGCCCGGGTGGCCCAAGGAGAGCCTCCCAGCATGCTGCTAAGTGAAAAGAATCTCCTCTGGGCATATCAGGCCTCAGTTTCCGCCTCTGGAAAACGGGGACAATGCTTAGGGTTGTGAACAATCAAACATGATCATGTGAATGGGCTTAGTGTGGTGCCTGGCCTGTAGCAAACACGAGCTTCTATTATCTCTGTAAAGAAAACCGAGCCTCGGTAACATAGTGAGACCCTGTCTCTATAGAACATTAAAAATTAGCCTGTAGTCTTGGCTACTTGGGAGGCTGAGGTGGGAGGATCACTTGAGCACTGGAGTTTGAGGCTGCAGTGAGCTATCATCACGCCACTGCACTCCAGCCTGGGTGACAGAATGAGACCTTGTCTCAAAGAAAAATCAAAGAAAGAAAATTGCACACACACATGCACTCTGCCTGGGCAACAGGGCAAGACCCTGTCTCAAAAAAAAAAAAAAAAAAAAAAAACTAACTAAAAGAATAGAATTAGATTGTTTGTAACACAAAGAAATGATAGATGCTTGAGGTA
Organism: Cacajao melanocephalus; assembly: GCA_963573385.1. Taxonomy (NCBI): domain Eukaryota; kingdom Metazoa; phylum Chordata; class Mammalia; order Primates; family Pitheciidae; genus Cacajao; species Cacajao melanocephalus. The sequence continues at coordinate 17,464 of CAUYLG010050986.1, read as the reverse complement.
ATAGATACCCCATTTACCCTTATGTGATTATTGTACAATGTATGCCTGTATCAAGATATATCATGTACCCCATAAATACATACACCTACTACGTACCCATAAAAATTAAAAATTTAAAAAAAACTTAAAACTCTGGAAGGATTCCAATTTCATCACAATGTTTCATCTCAAAAGTGTGAGATGAGGAGAGGAAAATCCCTTTTTCACTTTACACCCTGTATCAACTGACATTGAGAAATGACTTTGTCATGATTTTCTAAAATGAGAATTTTTTTTAAATTTTCAAGCGCTTCCCATCATTACCCTGTGGATGAGGCCTAGAGCCGTCACCTGGGTCCAGCCGGCCCTGCAGCTGATGTAGCTACCGTCTCCCACGGCCTGTCCCTTCCTCCCACGGCACGGGTGTGTCCCATCCTCCCACAGCGTGTCCCAGCTTCCCACGGCATGTCCCAGACTCCCACAGTGATCTGCCCAACCACAGGGCACCACACACTCTCTCTCACCTTCCAGCTCACAGATGCTCAGAACACACTGCTGTTTAGCCACTACACGCCAGCCCCTTCCTTCCTGATTCAGAAGAACATCACGTCTACCTCTTCCAACGGTGGAGAGCAGGCCAGGAGCTTAAGAGTTGAGAGTGAGAACTCCAGTGAAACCTGGGTTCGATTCCTGGCTGCACTTCTTATTAGCTAAATTTCCTTGTGCAAGTCACTTTGCCTGTCCATTTCCTCCCCTTTAAAATGAGGATAGAAACCAAACAACTGAAAAGTACGAGTGAGAGTCCATGTGGCAAGAAAAGAATAAGTGTACGATCAACGGGACACAACGTTGTTTACTGCCGTTATCATCATTCCAGGGAATAAGAGGAGGCAGCGGCAGGGCACTGAACGCCAAGCACAAAGCTGGGCACTTTACATACAGTGGGTTCTTTTTTTTTTTTTTCAGACGGAATCTCACTCTGTTGCCAGGCTGGAGTGCAGTGGCACAATCCCTCTCACTGCATCACTGCAACCTCTGCCTCCTGGGTTCGAGCAACTATCCTGCCTCAGCCTCCCAAGTAGCTGGGACTACAGGTGCGTCCCACCTCACCCAGCTAATTTTTGCATTTTTAGTAGAGATGGGGTTTCACCATGTTGGCCAGGATGGTCTCAATCTCTTGACCTCATGATCCAGCCGCCTTGGCCTCCCAAACTGTTGGGATTACAGGCGTGAGCCACTGCGCCTGGCCCCACACAGCTGCTTCTTAATTGTCCCAACAGCACAGTGAAGCAGGCACTGTAACTGCACCCACTTTACAGGTGGAATCAGGGTTCAGAGAAATGAAAACTTTGTCCAAGGCCACACAGCAAGTGAGTGCAGCAGAGCTGGATGCTCACGGTTCAGGAGAGAGGTGTCAGAACCTACCTCTGGTGCCCTGCCCGCCATGCCAATGACCCCACGGCCCAAAGCAACACAGGGTCAGAGAGCAACGTATGACCTCATCACCTACATCTTGGACCCTCCAGGGAAGCCAAAGCATCACAGAGCAGTCAAAAAATACAAGCGGGGCCTGGCACAATGGCTCACGCCCGTGATTCCAGCACTCTGGGGGACCAAGGAGGGTGGACCACCTGAGGTCAGGAGTTAGAGACCAGCCTGGCCAACATGGTGAAACCCCCATCTCTACTAAAAGTACAAAATTACCTGGGTATGGTGACACATGCCTGTAATCCCAGCTACTTGATAGGCTGAGGTAGGAGAATCGCTTGAACCAGTGATGTAGACGTTGCAGTGAGCTGAGATCAAGCCGTTGCACCCCAGCCTGGGCAACAAGAGCAAAACTCCATCTCAAAAAACAACAACAAAAAAATACAGGTAGCCTGGGGCCAGAATGCCAGGTTCAGAGGCCACCTTGCAACTTCCTAGCCATGCAGCCTCAGGAAATGGAAATTGGTGTGATTGTTCCTACATAATTTGGGGCTCATTGTGAGGAAACCATGAAGTCATATTTGTAAAGTGCCTGACACATAGTACATGCTCAATATCTAATTAGCTATTACGATGATTTCTGTTGAAGACCTGGTGCAGAGACTTGCCCGCTTTTCTTTTTTTTTTTTTTTTTTTTTTGAGATGGAGTTTCACTCTTGTTGCCCAGGCTGGAGTGCAATGACGCAATCTTGGCTCACCACAACCTCTGCCTCCCAGGTTCAAGCATTTCTTCTGCCTCAGCCTCCCGAGTAGCGGGAATTACAGGCATGCACCACCATGCCCAGCTAATTTTGTATGTTTAGTAGAGACGGGGTTTCTCCCTGTTGGTCAGGCTGGTCTCGAACTCCCAACCTCAGGTGATCCAGCTGCCTCTGCCTCCCAAAGTGCTGGGATTACAGGTGTGAGCCACCACGCCCAGCCGACACTTGCCCTCTTTTGCAGTCACTCTCATAATTAGGCAAAAGCCTCCAAAATGCCTATTATATGTGCCATGCCCTGCGTATGGTCCTGGGGGTGCTGCCTGATGGAGCTGATTAGGAGCCAAGACTTACAAAAGCCACTTTCCAGGGACAGAGCACAGAAAAGCACACCACTATGGACTGAATGTGTGTCCCCCACCCCAGATTCATATGCCGAAGCCCTAGTCCCCAGTGTGATGGTGTTTGGAGGTGGGCCTTGGGAGGTGATTACATTTAGATGAGAAATAAAGATGGAGTCCTCACAATGGGATTAGTGCCCCTCACAAGAGAAGAGGAGACCAGAGCCCCATCTCTGTGGGTGCCATGTGAAAAGGCATTAAGAAGGTGGCCATTTGCAAACCAGGAAGAGAGTTCTCATCAGACACGGAATCTACTGGCACCTTGTTATTGGACTCTCCAGCCTTCAGAGCTGTGAGAAATCAATGTTTATGGTTTAAGCTGCCCAGTCTATGGTATTTTGTTATAGCCGCCTGGATGAATTAAGATACATGTCCACCAGCTAAGCCCACTTTAAGATACTTACCAATACAATTAGCTTAGAAAAAGAGGGCTGGGTGTGGTGGCTCACACCTGTAATCCTGGCACTTTGGGAGGCTGAGGCAGATGGATTGCTGAAGCCCAGGAGTTTCAGACCATCCCGGGCAACATGGTGAAACACCATCTCTACAAAAAAACACAAAAATTTGGCCAGGTGTGTTGGCTCACGTATGTAATCCCAATACCTTGTGAGGTGGAGGCAGGAGGATCGCTTGAGCCTAAGGAGTTTGAGACTAACCTAGGCAACATGGTGAAACCCCGTTTCTACAAAACAATACATAAAAACATAGCCAGGCATGGTGGCATGCACCTGTGGTCCCAGCTACTCGGGAGGCTGAAGTGGGAGGAGCTCCTGAGGGAGATGGAGGCTGCAGTGAGCCATCATCGTACCACTGCACTCCAGCCTGAGCAACACAGTGAGACTTTGTCTCACAAAAAAAAAAAAAAAAAAAGGAGAGAGGCTGGGCGTAGCGGCTCACGCCTATAATCTCAGGACTTTGGAAGGCCAAGGCGGGTAGATCACCTGAGGTCAGGAGTTAGAGATCAGCCTGGCCAACATGGTAAAACCCCGTCTCTACTGAAAATACAAAAATTAGCCAGGCGTGGTAGTGCATGCCTGTAGTCCCAGGTACTCGAGAGGCCACGGCTGGAGAATCACTTGAACCCAGGAGGCAGAGGTTGCAGTAAGTGGAGATCAAGGCACTGTACTCCAGCTTGGGTGACAGAGCGAGACTCTGTCTCAAAAAAAAAAAAAAGGAAAGAATAGAAAAAGAAATTGAAGAATAAGATGGAATTAGAAAAGAGAAGGTAAGAGTATTAGTACTGGCCAGGCACAGTGGCTCACACCTGTAATCCCAGAACTTTGGGAGGCAGAGGCGGGTGGATCACCTGAGATCAGGAGTTTGAGATCAGCCTGGCCAACATGGAGAAACCCTGCCTCTACTAAAAATACAAAACTTAGCCAGATGTAGTGGCACATGCCTGTAATCCTGGCTACTCCAGAGGCTGAGACAGGAGAATCACTTGAACCAGGGAAGCGAAGGTTGCAGTGAGCTGAGATTGCGCCACTGCACTCCAGCCTGAGTGACAGAGAGAGACTCTCTCTCTCAAAAAAAAAAAGAATATTATTATTTGCAGACGGTACAGGTATAGGTCTGGGAAATCCAAGGGAATCCACTGCAAAACTATTAAACCAAAAGCAAATTAAGTAAAGTGGCAGGGAATTAAGTCAACATTCCCAAATCAATTGTGTATATTAATTGTATATACATGTATATGAATTGCAGTTAGAAAATAAAATGAAAGAAACCTTAGCATTATAAAAATGTCAATTATTCATAAATCAATCTAAAAGTTCAGTGTGATCAATAAAAAACCCAACAAGATTTTTTTTAACTAGGCAAGTCAATTTTTAAATTTGTAAGTAAAAACATATGAATAAGAGTAGCCAGATAACGCCTAAAAAGAAGAGTAATGAGGGAGAAACAGCCCAACCAGATAGTACACCTTACTATAAAGACACAGTAATTAAAACTGTGTGCTAGCCGGGTGCAGTGACTCACCCTTGTAATCTGAGCATTTTGGGAGGCCGAGGCGGGCAGATGACCTGAGGTTGAGAGTTCAAGACCAGCCTGACCAACATGGAGAAACCCCATCTCTACTAAAAATACAGAATTAGCTAGGCGTGGTGGCGCATGCCTGTAATCCCAGCTACTTGGGAGGCTGAGGCAGGAGAATCCCTTGAGCCCGGGAGGCAGAGGTTGCACTTAGCCGAGACTGCACCATTGCACTCCAGCCTGGGCAACAAGAGCGAAACTCTGTCTCAAAAAAAAAAAAAAAACCTGTGCTGTTGGCACACTAGTACATCAGGGGAACAGAATAGAGCGTCCAAAAGTTGTCCTGAAACATAAGGGAATTTAATATATAATAAAGATGGCATTTTAGTGAGAAAAAGGTGGATGATTTTTAAGATGGAATCAGGACCAACAATCTGCCATCAGGAAACAAATAAAGCCGGATCTCAATCTCACTATGTACGCCGATGAGTGACAAATCAATCAGATTTAAACCACAAAACACTGAAAACATAAAGCTCTAAAAACCGGAGGAGCTGGGCGAGGTGGCTCACACCTGGAATCCCAACACTTTGAGAGGCCAAGGCAGGAGAATCGCTTGAGCCCAGGAGTTTGAGACCAGCCTGAACAACAGGGTGAAACCCCATATCTACAAACATATATATATTTTAAACATGATTGCCCAGGATGGCCTGAAACTCCTGGGCTCCACCCACCTCAGCCTCCCAAAGTGCTGGGATTACAGGTGTCAGCCACCACACCCAGCCCTCTTTTTCTAAGCTAATATATATGTATGTATAACATAAATTTGGGTATCTCCAAATGGGGAAAGCATTCCTAAACCTGACATAAAACCTAGAAATCATTTTTTAAATGATAAATCAATCTACCTAAAAATCTAAAATGGCTGTGTAGCTCAAAAAACATCATAAACAAGTTCAAAGGACAAACAACAAACTAAGAAAAATAATTGCAACTCACATGATAGATAAGGGTGTTCTTTTTTCTTAGCATGTATATAATAAGCTCCCATAAAATAAGAAAAATGACAACAGATAGTTTACAGAAAAAGCAAACAAATGGCTCCTAAACATAGGACAAGATGCTCAACCTCACACATAAGATAAATGCAAATTCAAACCATATAAGCCACCCAACGCCAGCAGAATACACGTTCTTCTCAAGTGCGCATGGAACATTCTCCAGGATCGACCATATGCTGCACCATAAAACAAGCCTCAATAAATTTAAAAGGAGTGAAATCATACAAACTATGTTTCCAACCACACAATAGAATGATATAAGAAATCAATAACAGAAAGAAATTTGGAAAATTAAAATATGTGAAAACTAAACAACACGCTCCTCAATAACCAGTGAGTCAAAGAATAAATCACCGAAAAGCTTAGAAAATACTTTGAGATGAATGAAAATAAAGACACAACATATCCAAATGTATGGATGTGACAAAAGAGAACTTAAATGGAAATTTATAGCTGTAAAGTCCTATATTTAAACAGTCCAGATGTGATGTCTCACACCTGTAATCCCAGCACTTTGGGAGGCTGGGGCAGGTGGATCATTTGAGCTCAGGAGTTCGCAACTAGATTGAGCAACATGGTGAAACCCGTTCTCTAAAAAATACAAAAAAAAAAAATCATCAGGCGTGGTAGCACATGCACGTAGTCCCAGCTACTCGGGAGACTGAGGCAGGAGGATTGCTTGAGCCCCAGAGTTCAGGGCTGCAGTGAGCCATGATCGTGCCACTTACACTACAGCATGGGCAACAGAGTGAGACCCTAAAAATAGGCTGGGCACAGTGGCTCATGTCTGCAATTCCAACACTTTGGGAGGCCGAGGTGGGTGGATTACCTGAGGTAAGGAGTTTGAGACCAGCCTGGCCAACACGGTAAAACCCCATCTCTACTAAAAATACAAAAATTAGCCAGGTGTGGGGGTGGGTGCCTGTAGTCTCAGCTACTTGGGAGGCTAAGGCAGGAGAATCACTTGAACCCAGGAGGCAGAGGTTGCAGTGAGCTGAGATCACGCCACTGCACTTCAGCCTGGTGACAAAGCAAGACTTCGTCTAAAAAAAAAAAAAAAAAAAAAAGCAATAGAAGGAAACCTCCTTACCCGGATGAAGAGTAGCAATTAAAATCCCACAGCTAGGCCAGGTGTGGTGACTCACACCTGTAATCCTAGCATTTTGGAAGGCCAAGGCGATAGAGCACCTGAAGTCAGGAGTTAGAGACCAGCCTCACCAACATGGTGAAATCTCATCTCTACTAAAAATACAAAAATTAGCTAGGCATGGTGGCAGGTGCCTGTAATCCCAGCTACCCGGGAGGCCGAGGCAAGAGAATCACTTGAACCTGGGAGGCAAAGGTTGCAATGAGCTAAGATCACACCACTGCACTCCAGCCTGGGTGACAGAGTGAGACTCCGTCTCAAAAAAAAAAAAGAAAAGAAAAAGAAAACCCCACAGCTCACATCCTACTTAATGGTAAAAAACTGCATGCCATTCCCCTAAGACCAGAAATGACAAGAATATCCACTCTTACCACTTCTACTCCTAATTGTACTGGAGCTTCTAGCCAGGACAATTAGGAAGGAAAATGAAACATAAGGCATCCAGATTAGAAAAAGTAAAACTATCATTATTTGCAGATAATGTGATCTTAGGTATAGAAAATCCTAAGAATTCCATCAAAAAATCATTAGAACTAATAAATGAGTTCAGCAAGGCTGCAAAGTACAAAATCAATATACAAAAAATACATTGTATTTCTATAGGCTGGCAATGAAGAATCTAAACATAAAATTAAGAAAGAAATTTATGATAGCATCAAAAGATACTTAGGAATAAGATTAATAAAAGAGGTGTAAAACTTATACTCTGAAAACTACAAAAAAATGTTGAAAGAAATAGAAAGACATCCCATGTTCATGGATCAGAAGCCTAAATATTATTAAGATGGCAATACTCCCAAATTGGTCTGCTCCCTATCAAAATCCCAGCTAGTTTCTTTGCCAAAATTGACAAATGAACTTAAATAAAATTAAAGTGGAAAGTCGTGGGACCCATAATAGCCAAAACAGTCTTGAAGAAAAACAAAGTTTGAGGACTCACACTTTTCAACTTCAAAACTGTAAAACTATCATAACAAAGACACTGTGGTGCTGATAAGTGTAGACTTATAAACCAGTGGAGGGGAATTAAGGGTCCAAAAAAACACTCACGTGGACAGTCAATTGATTTTATACAAGGCTGCCAAGACAATTCAAGGGAGAAAGAATTGTCATTTCAACAAATGGCACAGGAACAATTGGATACCCAGATATAAAAGAAGGAAGCTAGAAACCTTCCTTAAACCCTGCATAAAAATCAACTCAAACTGGATCACAAACCCAAATGCAAGAGGTAAAAGTAAAAAAACTCTCATAAGAAAACATAGGCGTAAATTTTATGACCTTGGATTATGATTTCTCTTTTCGTTTGGTTGTTTTTTGTCTTTTGTTTGTTGTTTGAGAGGGAGTCTCACTTTGTCGCCCAGACTGGAGTGCAATGGTGCAATCTCGGCTCACTGCAACCTCTGTCTCCCAGGTTCAAGTGATTGTCCTGCTTCAGCCTCCTGAGTAGCTGGGATCATGGGTACCCACCACCATGCCCAGCTAATTTTTGTATTTTTAGTAGTGACGGGGTTTCACCAAGTTGGCCAGGCTGGTCTCTAACTCCTGACCTCAGGTGATCCACCCGCCTTGGCCTCCCAAAGTGCTGGAATTACAGGCGTCAGCCACCGCGCCCAGCCATGACTTCTTAAATACAACACCTGGAGCACCAAAAACAAAAGGAAAAATAAACTGCACTTCATCACAATTAAAAACCTTTTGTTTTCCAAAGAACAACATCAAGAAAATAAAACAACAACCCACAAAATGGGAGAAAATATTTGCAGATCATATATCTGACAAGGGACCTGTAGCTACAATATATAAAAATTTCTTACAGTGGCTCATGCATGTAATCCCAATGCTTTAGAAGCCAAGACAGGAGGATCTCTTGAGGCCAGGAGCTCAAGACCAGCCTGGGAAACATAGTGAGACCCCTACTGAAAATTTTTTTAAATTAGCCAGTTGTGGTGTTGCATGCCTGTAGTCCTAGCTACTCGGGAGGCTGAGATGGGAGGATTGCTTGAGCCCAGGAATTTGAGGTTACAGTGAGCTATGATCACACAATTGCATTCCAGCCTGGGTGGCAGAGCGAGATCCTATCTCTACAAAATTTTAAGAAAGCAAAAAAGAAAGTAAGCCAGGCATAGTGGCACGTGCCTATAGTCCTAGCTACTTGGGAAGCTGAGGCAAAAGGATCACTTGAGGCCAGGACTTCTAGACTAGCCTGGGCAACATAGTGAGACCCTGTCTCTAAGAAAAAAGTTAAATTAAATTAATTTATAATAAAAATAGGCAAAGAACTTGAATAGACATTCCTCCAAAGAAGATACACAAATGCCCAATAAGCACATGAAAAGATGCTTAATGTCACTAATAATTAGAGAAATAAAAATCAAAACTGCCGAGTATGGTGGCACACGCCTGTAATACCAGCACTTTGGGAGGCCAAGGTAAGAGAATCACTTGAGCCCAGGAGTTCGAGACCAGCCTGGGCAACACAGTAAGACACCATCTCTACAAATTAAAAAAAAAAAAAAATTAGCCAGGTGTGATGGCTCACACTTGTGGTCCCAGCTGCTTGGGAGGCTGAGATGGGAGGATGGTTAGAGCCCAAGAACTCAAGGCTGCAGCGAGTCTCAGCAAAAGTCTCAAAAAAAAAAAAAAAATCAAAACCACAATGAGATGCCACTTCACAGACACTAGGATGGATGGCTAGACTCTAAAAGACAAATGTTGGCAAGGATGTGGGGAAATTGGAACCCTCATACGCTGCTGATGGGAATGTAAAATGGTGCAGCTGCTTTGCAAAACAGTCTGGCAGTTCCTCAAAAAGTTAAACATGGAATTGCCATATGATCTAGCAATTCTACTCCTAGGTACACACTCGATAGAAATGAAAAACATATGTCTACACAAAAACTTGCACATGAATGTCCAGAACAGCACTACTCATAATAGCCAGAAAGCCCAAATGTCCATCAACTGATAAATGGATAAATAAAATATGGTATATCCATATGAAAGAATATTATTTGGCAAGAAAAAAAGAATGAAATCTTGATCCATGCTACAACATGAATGAATCTTGAAAACATTATGCTAAGTGAAAGAAGCCAGCCACAAAGAGTACACGTTGTATGATTCCTTTATATTAAATCCCAGAATAGGCAAATCTATAGAAACAGAAACTAAATTAGTTACTGCCTGGGCCTAGGGGAGGGAAGTTTAGGAGGAAGTTGGGGGTGACTGTCATGGGTAGAGTTTCTTTCTGGGGTAATGAAAATGTTCTAAATTTGACTGTGGTGATGATTGTACAACTCTGTGACTCTGCTAAAAACCACTGAATTATATACTCGAAATAGATGGATTGTATGGTTTGCGAATTTTATCTCAGTAAAGCTGTGATATACATTCTTCAAATAAACTAGACTGGGGGCCACCATTCACCTATCAGATTGACAAACTGATACCTATGAAATTTATCCACAAATTTTGTAACATCCTATGCTGGTGAAAGTGAGGAGAACAGAGGGTGTGCTGACACCAGTGACACCAAAGGACAATCTGGCAATACCCATCACAATTACAACTGCACACAGCCGCTGACCCTGCAATGTGGAATTAATCCTAAAGGAATCCTCACACACAAACACAAGGCACATGATTAAGGACATTCACTTGTGGAATTGTCTACAACAAGCAAAAGACTGGAAACAAACAAAATATCCTTCCTTAATTAAATAAAGTTTGACCACCATACATACAGTGGAATACTATGCAACCATGAAAAAGTGCAGCATAAATAAATGATCTCCGAGGTACACTGCCAAGAGCAAAAAGTTGCTTGAGGACAGGATAGACTGTGTGCTATCATTTATCTTAAAAAAGAAAAAAAAAAAAATTCTGACCAGGCATGGTGGCTCATACCTGTAATCCCAGTACTTTGGGAGGCCAAGACAGGAGGATTGCTTGAGCCCAGGCATTCAAGACGAGCCTAGGCAGCATAGTGAGACTCTGTTTCTAGAAAAAAAATAAATAATTAGCTGGTGCGTGTGCCTGCACTCCCAGCTACTCGGGACACTGAGGTGGGAAGAGCAATGGAGCCCAGGAGTTCGAGGCTGCAGTGAGCCATGATTGTGCTACAGCCTGGGCAAAGAGTGAGACCCTGTCTAAGAAACACAAATTCTTTCTTTGCAAATATATAATATTGAGTCAAGTGCAGAAGCTTAAAATATCAACACCTGGCATTCCCATCATTATTGAAATTCACATTATGCTAAAAAAAATTGTTAATATACATACTTACATATGCCTGGATCTCCTGGAAAGATACACCAGAAATTCTTTCAAGTGGTTGCCTCTGGCAAGGAGACCTGGGTGTGAGAGAGACTTACTTTTCCCTGTCCCACGCGTGCGTGCATGCCTGTGTGTGTGTGTGTGTGTGTGTGTGTGTGTGTGTGTGTGTGTGTTGATGTTTCTTCTTTCCTTTTTAAGAAGAAACACAGGCTTACCTGGTCTCAAACTCAAATCCTGGCTCTGTCTCTCATCGCTGGGCAAGTAGCTTCACTTCTCTGAGCCTCTGTCTTTGTTCTGTAAAGGGAGGGATAATAGGATTAAGATCTACCTTGCAAGGTTGGTGTGGAAGATGAATTCAGACAGGGCAAGCACAGGGCCTCCCCCTGTGCCTGGCTCCTGGTAAGTTTGCTATTCACCTGCTACTATGGACATCACAGTGCACAGAGCAGTGGGCACCGGAGAGCCTCAGAGCCAGTGTTCCAAGGCCCAGCATCCCCTCTGGCTGGGAGAAACTGGGAAAAGCTTCCTGGGGGAGGCAGCATTTGCGAAGGGCTTTGAGGACAAGAAGGATTTCCACAAGGAGAGATGAATGGGGGCCACGTTCTTGGCAAAGGGAGCCCAACGAGCAAAAGGCTGGGAGTGGGGAAGCCCTGGGGTCCCTCAGTGGTGCGCTCCCGGGCTCCTCCATCAAGGCTTAGCTGAGCACCTGCTGCGCTCCAGACACTGTAGTGGGAAAGACAGTCAAACGCCAGGTGGCTGGGCCAGCCGAGGAAGGAACTACATGCAGAAAGTCTTGTGACAGGGACAACGAGGGGCCAGGTCCACGTGCTCCTAGAGCAGGTTGGGAAATGGAGGCTCAGAAGGGAGAGGGGCCATCCAAGATCACACAGCAGGTTCCCAATTTCCAAACATAGCCTCTCTCAGCTCCACCCTCTCCCCCTCCCCTAGGCCTGGAGAAGAGAAAGTCCAGAGGGACCCCCTGCCATGCCCTCATCAGTGGGTGGACACAGAGGCCAAATAACCAGGGGCCCCACAAGGAGGAGGAACGGTTGGTCCTCAGAGGACAACAGCAGCTGCGGCATCACCATCATGGTGCCCCTGGGTGGCGGGCACATGCTTAGGAGCACAGTGAACCATCCCAGCGAACCCAGTGGCAGCCCTGATTTGCAGATGAGGAAACGGAAGCACAGAGAGGTGGTGCTACTTGCCTGATGTCACACAGCTCATAAAACACAGCACCGGGAGGCACACCCGGACCATCTGGGTTCCACCGTCCCGTACCCCAGGGCCCATTCCTCAAAGGAGGCCCCAGTGGGGCCTCTGTCAGTGATGCCATCCTCTCAGAAGAGCCCAGGGTGAGAGCTGTTCTCAGCGAGTCCAGGAATGCCTCCTGATAACAGTGCCCCAATGGTGGGGGAGAGGAGGGAGGCGGGCAGGGAAGAGCAGAGGTGGGTGAAGTATGGGGCCTGTGCAGGGATGAACGGGAAAGGCGGTGGGCAGGGGCTTGGTCCATTGGCAGCCATCCTCTCCCCGATGGGAGAGCAGAAGGGCTCGCCAGGCACCTGCCCAAGCCAAGCGGGGACATCATGGTTAAGGGGCCCCAGCTGCCACCATGGAAGGATGCTGGACACGCTGACTGAAGTTTTCTTTGGCACGGTGGAGAGGCCCATAGTCACCCCCGGGCAGTTGCAAAGGCTAACAGGTGAATCCACGCAAAGCCCTGGGCACACACGTGGGCCATGCCCCATGAACGGGGGTCCTTGCTGTGCCCCTAACATTAGCATCCTCACTGGTACTGCTCGGCCCTCGTTCTTACCAAGACCTTGCTACACAGCAACAATCTGCCCCTTTCCAGATGGGGGCACAGAGAGGGGCTCAGAGAAGCCAAGTTAGGTGCCTGGGCCCCCGTCCAAGACAGCAGAGGGCCAGCCGATGCCCCAGGCCACTGTGGGCACTTCTCCCCAAGGCCAGCTGGAAACTTCCCTCAGGGACTGAGCAGAGCCTCAAGGCCGGCCCATTTTCCAAAAGGGGAGATGGAGGCCCAGACACCGACAGTGGCTGGCCCAAGGCCACAGAGCAGGCCAGGAGTAGGGCAGGGAGCAGCCACCAAGGCCAAGCAACTACAGAAATTCTGGGTGTCAGCGGCCCCACCAGCACTGGCCGCATCCAGAGAGGGCAAGGCTGAGGCAGGGAGAAGCATGAGAGGGCACAACATGCCCGTTTCACAGATGGGCACTGCCTCCCTCCAGGCCCAACACCCTCTTCCTGCCCCTCACACTGGAGTGGAAGCTTCCTGTGGGCAGGGATGTTCCCCTGCCTCTCTTTTTCTTTCCCGCTATCAAAAGAATGACCTGCTGACCCACAGTGCTTTTCTACACGTGTAAATGCAGAAAGGCACGGCTTCACAGCGAGGGATACACGCACTGACAGCAGCAGGGGCTGATATTTATCTAGAATCTGCCATGCAACACTCTTACACCCCATCGCACAGATGAGGAAACCGAAGCACACACAGGTTAAATGGTGTGCCTGAGATCCCGATTCTTAGCGGCCGAGTGACAACCCCTAACCCTCTGCACGTCTTCCTGACTGGGACGGCCATCCAGAGCCCCCTGGGAATGGCTGAAGGAAGGAACCCGGGCTCCTCTTGGCAGAACCCAATGTCACCAGCTGCTCTGGTCCAGGCCAGGGGAGGAATGGGGGCTGCTGATGGGGGGGCAGAAACCCACGTTCTTCCCCCTCAGCTTTTCCCCTCCATCCTCCAGCCTGGGGTTCACACTCCCCTCCAATGCTCCCAGCAGCCCTGCAGCAAGCTGTGGCCGCACTCATTTTACACATGAGGCCACGGGGCTCCAGGAGGCTGCCCCAGCCAGCAGGCAGACAGCCAGGATGCCAACCAGATCCGAGGGACACCAGAGCCCATCCTCCTCCACCTCCTGCACGAGCAGCACAGCAAGGCGGCCCAGAAGGGAGCCCTGGGCGCTAGGCCCAGGCGGGCCAGGGTGCCAGGTGGGCAGGGGCTGGTCCAGAGCGAGGTCTGGCCAGAGTGGGTCCCAGTTTAACCGGGTCACTGGCTGGCCCTTGGCGTAGGCATGAAGGGGTCCTGGGGAGACCCCAAGAGGGATCTGTTCAGCAACACAAGTCACGAAGGCCAGCAGAACTGACAGCAGAGCCAGGAAGCTTTTCTCAGGCCCCGGGAGCCGGAGGCCAGAGCAGAGTGGCCCCTCCCACAGTGTCTTGTCAGGGACAGTCATCTCCAGCTCCACAGGGCCAGAGAGGAAAGAGGAGACACCTCAACCATGGTGGGCTTCCCAGAGGAGGGGGTATCTCAGCTGAGGCCCAAAGTTTAGGCAGTTTGTGAAGAGAGGGTGGGGAGTGTGATCCGGGCAGGTGGGAAAGCTTTGACGGGGCCTGCAGCTGGGACCGCTTAGAGAAAGGCAAGGGAGCTGTGTCAGTTTCAGTTCTGCAGCCTCAGTTTCCTCAGCAGCAAAATGGGGGAAAGACAGGCACACGGGTTGGCTCCCTCTTCCCCGTACCCACTTCCCACCATCTCTCCCTCCTCCAAGCCCCCATGCCCAGGACTCAGGTCACTGAGAAGGCAACAGCGTCTAGGGACTGGTGAGCTGGAGGGGTTAGGAGGCTTCACAGAACCTCCACCCCACTCTAGGTACCATCCCAGGGTCTATTACCAGGCAGCCCCGTAACAGGGTGAATAAGGCAGCTCACAAGGCCAGGAGGTCGAAGCCCCAACCCTTGGGGGCCTTTGTGGGCCCTTCTTCTTGGCAGATGAGGAGGCTAAGGCTCAGAGGGGGGCTCCCAGCCCTTGGTCACACAGCAAGGCCAAGGCCTGCCCTGGAATAAGGGTGTGGGCTGGGGCAATGGCACTGAAGATAAGAGTCTCGGGGCACCAGGCCCAAGAGCGCTGAGCTGAGAAGAAACTGGAAGAGGAGACAAAGCCTTGGGGCCCGGCCTGCAGAAGGCCAGCCACCACGTGGCTGCGTGGAAGGCTTCCATCAGCACACTGTGAGGCGGGAGCAGGGGCTTGCGCCTGTAACCCCAATGACTCAGGAGGCTCAGATCAGAACATCCTTGAGGCCAAGAGTTTGAGACCAGCCTGGACAACAAATCAAGACCCATCTCTACAAAGAAACAGAAAAAATGTAACCGGGCGTGGTGGTACCCGAGAGTTCCAGCTACTTGGGAAGCCGAGGTGAGAGGATTGCTTGCACCCAGGAGTTAGAGGCTGCAGTAAGCTATGATTACACCACTGCGCTCCAGCCTGGGCGACAGAGTGAGACTCTATCTCAAAAAACAAAAGAAAAAAAGAAAAGCTAACCTGGGCTTCAGTACCTCTACCCGCACACAGAGACCCTAAGCAGCTTCCGCCCTGCTCAGTGTCAGGAGAGGACCACAGGGAACACTGAAGTGACAAGTTTTCCTCTCTCCCAGCCTTAGGTCATCTCTCCAAGAGCCCCCAGATGCCCATCCCAATGGCTGATGGCTGATGTGCCTTGTGGAGATGGCCGCCAGCCGGTCCCTGCCCACGGCACCCGCTGTTCCCTGCCAGCTGCTCTGAGAACACACAGTGCCCCCTCCTCCCCGCCCACACCCAGGCAGCGTCTCCCTCCAGGGACGATGGTGGGCAGGAGAGCCCAGTGGCCAGGCCCCTCCATACGGCCCAGCCTGAGCTCCAAGCCCACCCACCGCCTTCAAGCCTGCATGTGGCCTACCCCTGGCTGTGTGGCCACAGGAAGGTCAGCCTCCCTTTACTCATCCATGAAATGGGGTCTCTGACAGGTCTCAAAGGGAGGAGAGGGCATCTGAGACTAAGGCCAGGAACGGTGGTTGTAAGAGGATAAAAACGCTCAGCACTCCAGGCTGCTGCCCACAGGACCAAGGCCGAATTCAGATGGAGAGGGGCTTGCCACAGCTCCCCTCCCTATCCCTTGACCCTTCCTTAACTACACTATCCCCTTCAAACCCAGGCACATGCTGCCCCCTCCCCTAAGCTCCACTCCCCTTTCCCTACCCCGCCATGAACTACAGTGCACCCTCTGGGCTTGACCACAGGCAGTACCAGACCTTGCCACCCCACCCCAAGCTGAGAGAGGGACCCCCCCACCCTTTTCTGGGCTCACATAGCCTCCACCACATAGGGATTAAGAGCTGGACTGCCAAGATTCAAAACCCAACTCTGGCCCTTCCTTGCTGTGTGACCTTGGGAAAGTTACTCCACCTTTCTGTGGCTTCATTTCCTCTCCTGTAGTAATAAACATCATCTACTTCAAAGGACTGTTGCGAGGATTAAATAATTTCGTATCTGTGAAGCACACTGAGGAGTGTGCCCTAAGTGTTGGCTATCAGTCAAAGTAGTAGGAGCAGCTATTCTTTGTTGAGCACCTACTATGTGCCGGGCCTGTGCTAGACATCCTACTTGAATGATCTCACAATAGCATGGGAGCGGGGCTATTATGAACCTCACTTCATGGCAAGAAGGGGGAAGCCCAGAGACATCAGTTTCACCATCTGAGTATATCTGGGGGAGGAGGGGATTTTTGCTGATATTAAGAAATTAGGCACCTGAGGTCAGGAGTTTGACACCAGACTGGCCATTATGCTGAAACACCGTCTCTATTAAAAATACAAAAATTGGGCCAGGTGTGGTGGCTCACGCCTATAATCCTAGCACTTTGGGAGGCCGAGGTGGGTGGATCACCTGAGGTTAGGAGTTCAAGACCAGCCTGGCCATCACGGTGAAACCCCATCTTAAAAAAATATATATATACAAAAATTAGCCGAGCTTAGCGGTGGGCGCCTGTAATTTCAGCTACTGGGGAGGCTGAGGCCGGAGAATCACTTGAACCCAGGAGGAGGAGGTTGCAGTGAGTCGAGATCGTGTCATTGCACTCCAGCCTGAGCAACAGAGTGAGACTCCATCTCAAAAAAAAAAAAAAAAAGAAAAGAGTCCAGGCGCGGTAGCTCATGCCGGGCGCAGGCGGATCACGAGGTCATGAGATCGAGACCATCCTGGCCAACATGATGAAACCCTGTCTCTACTAAAAATACAAAAATTAGCTGGGCGTGGTGGCGCATGCCTGTAGTCCCAGCTACTCGGGAGGCTGAGGCAGGAGGATTGCTTGAACCCGGGAGACAGAGGTTGCAGTGAGCTGAGATCACGCCACTGCACTCCAGCCTGGCACCTGGCGACGGAGCAAGACTCTGTCTCAAAAAAAAAAAAAAAAAGAAAAGAAAAGAAATTAGGCCATTAGGAGGTGGCTCACGCCTGTAATCCAGCACTTTGGAAGGCAGAAGATCACTTGAGCCAGGAACTGACTCAGGAATGACCATTCTGGGTAACACACAGAAACCTCATCGCTACAAATTAAAAATTTTAAAAACTAGCCAGGTGTGGTGCTATGCGCCTGTAGACCCAGCTAC
>CAUYLG010050985.1:0-17504 GCA_963573385.1 Cacajao melanocephalus | reverse complement strand
GGAGAATCGCTTGAACCCAGGAGGTAGAGGTTGTGTTGAGCTGAGATCATGCCCATGCAAATTAAAATCTATGTATAGCATACATGGAAGAACATCCAAGACTGCATTTAACTAGGAATGTAGCCTATGGAATTCAGACTGTGCTTGGGACAGCACATTAGGTTCCAAACCAACAGTGTGACCTAACAATTAGCATCTCTGGACTCAGTTTACCATCTGTAACAGTCTGGTAGGGGAAAGAGCTATTAAAAAAAAAAAAATCAAGGGTTCCCTAAACTGACTGCCCATCTAAAAATCACCTTGAGCGAGCTCAGTAAAAGCCCAGATGAAAGCTCTCCTCTGGGTGACTCCTATGTAGAGCAATGCTAGAACATTTCTGCACCAGGTGGTCTTGAAGGCTTCAGCCAACTGAAAGACATGGGCTCCTGCTATGGTTAAAAAAATTTATCCAATATCCTAGCTTTCTCTCTTGGCCTCCTCTTCTCTTCTAGAGTTAAAACAGCTTTCATTTTGCCTACTAGAGTAAGATAGTGATGGGTAGGACAGTGTAAAATGGGTCAAGGATTTCTCCAGGTTTTTCCCCCTACTTGCTAACTCTATCTGAAACATAGATAATATTTGCAATGATAGTTCCCGTGTGTGTAAGTAAAAATTTATTAGAACACATTCATACTCACTAATTTATATATTTTCTGTGGCTGCTTTCACACTACATCAGCAGTGCTGAGTAGCTGTGACGGAGATCACATAGCCCACGAAGCCAGACATCATGGACAAGTTTTATTAGTATTAAAGATAAATATTTCATAAAATATTTTACATATTAAATAGTTAACATCAACACCATAGGTTATTACCCTGAAAACAATAAATTTAACAGAATATTCTAGAAATTGATTTAAACAAGAAATAAGAATTTATGATATGGTAAACCAGAAATAATACAATAATACAAAAAAATGTGGCAGAACAAATATACATAGACCTATGTTCAATGCAAATAAATCTAAGTAGAAATTAACCTGGATTTGCCTTCCACTCTCTAATCAACATAGTAAACCAAAGAATTTGTTTTCATCCTTCTCCTCATCCCATAAAAAGATGAAGAAGAAAAGCAGAATGATTTATTATTTTAGATAAGGAAGAAAGTAAAAAAATTTTTTTATCTCCAATCCTGCAGAAGTTATTTCTTACTCTTAGAGAAATAAAGCTATTAAAATAGAGGTAGATGTGACTTTAAAAATCCAGCATGAAAGTAGGAACATGCAAGATTGCATACATGCAACACTCTACTTTCCAAAACTCTCCTAAAATGATAGTAAAGAAATAAAAGGATATAAAAACACAAAGAGAATGAGTAGAAGAGATAGATTCAAAGTTTTAACTAAGTTTATCAGTAATAGGGTGGGGAGAGCCAAAACCTAAGTCCTTCAGAAAGGAATACCCACGAGAAGCAACTCCACTAGAGAAACTCAAGAAGTCCAGCATTCCCTAACACCTTTCTGCTGGGTTTCTGTAACAGGCTGTGGCTCCCTGCAGCTAAGAATGATTTTTACATTTTGTAATGGTTGGGGGTAAAAAAGTCAGAAGACCAGTATTTCAAGACACATGAAAATTCTATGAAATTTCCAGGCTGGGTGCAGTGGCTCACGCCTGTAATCCCAGCACTTTGGGAGGTTGAGGAGGGTGGATCACCTGATGTCAGGAGTTCGAGACCAGTCTGGCAACATGGCAAAATCCCATCTCTACTAAAAATACAAAAAATTAGCCGGGCATGGTAGTGCATGCCTGTAATCTCAGCTACTCGGGAGGCTGAGGCAGGAGAATCACTGAACCCCAGAGGTGGAGGTTGCAGTGAGCCAAGATTGCACCATTGCATGCAAGCATAGGCAACAGAGTGTGACTCCGTCTCAAAAAAAAAAAAAATTCAATTTCCAGTGTCCATAAGTAAAATCGTATTGGAATACATTCACATTCACTAATCTATGTATTTTCTACAGCTGCTTTCATGCTACAATAGCAAAGCTGAGTGGTTGTGATAGAGATCACATCACTCACAAAGCAGGAAATATTTACTACTATCTGGCCCTTTGCAGGAAAAGTTACCATCCCCCACTCCACATGTTACTCTTTGAACCTAGGGGCACTTGGAGTGCCGTAGGGATCAAGCGGAGGTCTACATACCGAACTCTGAGAACCCAGGTTCTCCCACAGCTTAGTTCCCAAAACCCTGGTGAGAAGGCCTCTATAATTCCCAAGCAGCAGATGGAGAGCTGGGATCTACAGAACAGGCTTAAAGATACTGAGAATTCAGGCCCTTTACACCAGTGCCTACTGAGCTCACAATGAACTTTTCATGCCTCATTCAAATATAAGTTAGCAGCCAAGGATCACCATGCATTTCAATAAAGTCTCCATTGTAAAAGAGAGGCTAAGACAAACAAAAAATAGAATCTGAAGGAAACAGACACAATGCAGAGGCTTTTTTTTTTTTTTAAATAAATACAGGTATACCTCAGAGATAGTGAAGGCTCTGTTCCAGACCACTGCAAAAAAGCTAATACTGCAGTAAAGTGAATCACACAAATTTTTCAGCTTCCCAGTACATATAAAAGTTATGTCTACACTATATTGTAATCTATTTTGTGTACAGTAATAGCACTAATATATATACACACACACACACACACACACACACACACCCCTTAATTTAAAAACACTCTACTGCTAAACATGCTAATGATCATCTGTACCTTTAATAAGTCATCATCTTTTTGCTAGTAGAGGGTGTTACCTCAATGCTGACAGCTGCTGACTGATCGGGGTGGTTGCTAAAGGCTGGGGTGGCTGTGGCAATTTCTTAGAATAAGACAACAATGAAGTTTGCCAAATCAACTGACATTGCCTTTCACAAAAGATTTCTCTGTACCATGCAATACTGTTTGACTTCCTTCAAAATATATTCACAATCACTAATATCTTTTCTATGGCTGCTTTCACGCTACAATTCCTTCAAAATTGAAGTCAATCCTCTCAAGCCCTGTGACTGCCTTATCCACTAAGTCTGTTTAGTATTTTAAATCCTCTGTTGTCATGTCAACAGTGTTCATGGCATCTCCACCAGGAGTATATTTCATCTCTAGAAACCTCTTTTGTCTAAGAAGCAACTCACGTAGTTTTATCTTGAGATTGCAGCAATTCACTCACATCCTCAGGCTGCACTTCTAATTCTAGCTATCTTGCTATTCTAACCACATCTGCAGTGACTTCCTCCACTGATCCTGAACCCCTAAGTCATCCATGTGGGCTGGAATCAACTTCTCCCAAAAATCCTGTTAATGGCGTTTTTTTACTTTCTCCCATGAATCACCAATATTCTTAATGGTATCTAGAATGGTGAATCCTTTCTAGCCCAGATTCATCAGAGGAATCACTATCTATGGCACCTATAGCCTTAGGGAATGTATTTCTTAAATAATAAGACTTGAAAGTCAAAATGACAAGGACTGCAAAATGGATGCATTAGTAGGTATGAAAACAACACTGATTTTCTTGTATATCTCCCTCAGAGCTCTTAGGAGACCAGGTTTGTTGTCAATGAGCAGTACACTTTTTTATTTTTATTTTTTTAATTTTGAGATGGAGTTTTGCTGTTGTTACCCAGGCTGGAGTGCAATAATGCGATCTCGGCTCACCACAACCTCCCAGGTTCAAGCAATTCTCCTGCCTCAACCTCCTGAGTAGTTGGGATACAGGCATACACCACCCCACCCAGCTAATTTTGTATTTTTAGTAGAGACAGCGATTTCTCCATGTTGGTCAGGCTGGTATCGAACCCCCGACCTCAGGTGATCTGCCCACTTTGGCTTCCAAAAGTGGTGGGATTACAGGCTTGAGCCACCAAGCCCAGCTCAACAGTAACATTTTTAAAGAAATCGTTTTTTCTGAGCAGGTCTCAACTGTAGGCTTAAAATACGCAGTAAATCATGCTGTAAATGGATGTGCTGTCATTGATGCTTTGCTATTCCATTTCTAGAGCACAGGCAGAGCAGATTTAGCGTAATGCTTAAGGGCCCTACAATTCTCAGAATGGTAAATGAGTGCTGGCTTTAACTTAAACTCACTAGCTTCACTGGCCTCTTAACAAGAGAATCAGCCTGTCCACTGAAGCCCAGGCACTGACTTCTCCCTAGCTATGAAAGCTCTAGATGTCATCTTCCTTCAATCAAAGGGTGTTTTGTCTCCACTGAAAATCTGTTGTTTAGTGTAGCCACCCTCATCATGAGCTAGATTTTCTGGATAAGTTGCTGCAGCTTTCCCACTAGTGCTTGCTGCTTCACCTTGCACTTCCATGTACTGAAACGGCTTTTTTCCTTAAAGTGCACAAACCAAGTTAGCTAGCTTCCAATTTTTCTTCTGCAACTTACTCACCTCTCTGTGCCTTCACAGAATTGAAGACAGTTAGGGCCTTCATCTATTATAGAATAGGCTTTGGCTTAAGGGCATATTTTGGCTGACTTGATCTATTCAGACCATTCAAACTTTCTTCCTATAAGCAGTAAGGCTGTTTTGCTTTCTTAACATTTGTGTGTTCACTGGAGTAAGAATTTTAATTTCCTTCAAGAACTTTTCCTATGCATTCACAACTTGGCTAGCAATTTGGCACAACAGGCCTAGCTTTCAGTCTATCTCAGCTTTCGAAATGCCTTCCTCATTAAGCTTAATAATTTCTAGGTTTTGATTTAAAGTGAGCGACATGTAACTTCTTCCTTTCACACTGTAGGGTTATTAACTGCTCTAAATTCAATATTATTATGTCTCAGGGGATAGGGAGGCCTGAGGAGAGGGACAGAGATAGGGGACCCACAGACCGGTGGAGCAGTCAGAACACATACAACATTAATCAATTAAGTTCACTCTTGATTAACAGGATTTTGGAAGAAGTTGATTCCAATCCTCATGGACGACTTTGATGGGTTCATTGCATCCCAAAGCAATTAGACAGTAACATCATAGATCATTGATCACCGTAACAGATTTAATAATGACAACGTCTGGAATATTGGCAGGATTATTATAACATGACACAGAGACCAGGTGCTGTGGTTCACGGCTGTAATCCCAGCACTTTGAAAGGCCGAAGTGAGAGGATCACTTAAGCCCAGGAGTTGGAGATCAGCTTGGGCAACACAGGAAACCCCATCTCTATAAAAAATTTAAAAATTAGCTAGGTGTGTGGTTGCACACATCCGTAAATCTCAGCTACTCAAGAAGCTAAGGCAAGCGGGTCCCTTGAGGCCAAGAGGTCAAGGCTGCAATGAGGCATAATTAGACCACTGTATTCCAGCCTGGGTGACAGAGTGAGACCCTATCTCAGGGAAAAAAAAAATGTGACACATAGAGCCAAAATGAGCACATATGTTTGAAAAATGGTGCTGACAGACTTGTGGACATAGGGTTGCCAAACCTTCAATTTGTAAACAATGAATCTTTGCAAAGTGCAATAAAATGAAATGTAATAAAAGGAGGTATGCACATATGTGTACAGATATCCTGAATAACATTCATCCAGGATATAAGAATTTTTTTTTTTAATGAGCACAAAGAACATGAGCTCTTAAAAATTCAAAATGAGAGCCCAAAAAAAGTCAACAGAAGGGGTGAATGGCAATGTTGGGGGAATCTTTCAGAAGAAAAAAGAGACAAAGATTTTTAAAAAAAAATCTGAAAGAAAAAAAGAGACTCAATCCATGAAGCTCAGTTATGACGCGGTGACAGTAGTCAAAGTCCAGAGCCTTCGAGGCTGGGCTCTGATAAACTACCTCCTACCTTGGAGCTAAGATCTGAATAATTATTCCCACACGGTTGGGAGAAAAGATGGCGCAAAGTAAACTAGGACTCCCAGGATTGTTTGATCACCTGGTTGTCTACATGGTCCCAGACTGTTAGCATTCCTAGACGCCCAGTAGAACAAAAAAAATCTCTCCTGGTGAGTAATGCCATGTTCATAAGAATCAAATATTCCTCCAAATTATTTTTCAAAGTAAAAAATAACGAAGAATTAAAATACCATGAGTAAGAATCAACAGAAACAGAAACAATAGACAAATGAAAGAGATTACCAAAAGATGTAAGATTTTTGAATCTGATAAAAAGTTCAAGCTTAGGATGTTCAAGGAGATAAAAGTCAACATTAAAAACTTTAGCATGGAACTAAAAACCATAAAAGATGACTTAGCTAGCCCAAAAAAGAATAAAATAGAAGTACTATAGCTGAAGAATACATAGAAGTTAAGATTAAATAGGCACAGCTAAACAGAGAAGTAATGAAATGAAAAATAGTGAACCCATTAGTACACCCAGAATAGAGCTCAAAAAGAAATATGAGCTTACACAGAAAAAACCCACTGAGATGTGACGGATACAGGATGAATGTCTAACATAGGTATATTGTAGTCCCAAAAGAAGAGAAAAGAAAGAATGCACAACAATATTTAAATAGATTGTGGCTGAGAATTTTCTAGCACTGACTTCAAGATATTAATCCACAGATTTAAAAGTCCAATAAATCCCAAGCAGAATAAAAAATAAACTTACAACAAGAAATATTATTGCGAAACTGAGAAAAACAAAAGACAAAGAATATCTTAAAAAATAGCCAGAAGAAAACAAAATTGCCTTCAAAAAAGGTAGTGTGGCCAGGTATGGTGGCTCTTGCCTGTAACCCCAGTATTTTGGGAGGCCAAGGTGGGTGGACTGCTTGAGCTCAAAAGTTCAAGACCAGCCTGGGCAACAGGCAAAACCACATCTCTAAAAAACACATAAAAATGAGGTAGGTGTGGTAGCAAACCCCTACAGTCCCAGCTACTCAGGAGGCTGAGGTAGGGGTATTGCTTGAGCCCAGGAGGAAGAGACTACAGGGAGAAGAGATCATACAACCGCACTCCAGCATGGGTGAAAGAATAAGACCCTGTCTGGAAAAAAAAAGGAATGGATTAACAGCTGATTTCTTTATTATCAACAATGGAAGAAGACAACTGAGCAATACCTTAAATACGCTAAGAAAAATTAATACCAACCTGGAATTCTATAGGCAACAAAAATATTCGTCAAGAATAAAGGCAAAATAAAAACATTTTCAGAGAAAAAGAACTTACTAGTACACCTACATTAAAAAGAATTCCAAAAGAACATACTTCAGACAAAAGGAAAATGATCTCAGATGGGAGGTCTGAAATACATCAAATAATACAGACTAGCAAAAAGTAGTTAATATGAAGATAAATTTAAATGAACATTGTATAAACATATCTGTGAGTTTAAGAAATATATAAAATTAAAGTATGACAACAGTAACCTAGGCTGAGAGAAATATTTGGGAGTTCAAGTATCCTAAGGTGCCCTCCATGACCAGAATGAGTACAGAATTATTAAGATCATATCTTGATAAAGATGAATGTTTTAATTGGAGGAAAACTGAATGGAAACAGTGTAAAACTTTCAAACTAGTGGAGTGAAAGAAAATATAATTTTAAAAATATTAAAAAGGGTTGGGCGCAGTGGCTCACGCAGCACTTTGGGAGGCTGAGGTGGGTGTATCACGAGGTCAGGAGTTCGAGACCAGCCTGGCCAAGATGGTGAAACCCCGTCTCTACTAAAAATACAAAAATTAGCTGGGCGTGGTGGCGGGCGCCTGTAATCCCAGTTGCTCGGGAGGCTGAGGCAGAGAATTCCTTGGACCCAGGAGGTGAAGGCTGCAGTGAGCTGAGATGGCAACACTGCACTCTAGCCTGGGAGACAGAGAAAGATTCTGGCTCAACAACAAAAAATATACAAAGCAAAACCACAACTACAGAGACAAATAGACACACAGTAGGAAACTAATTGCTGAATAAACCAAAGCAAAAAAAAACAGTGAAGAAACAGAAAACTTAAATAGCAGGATTAAAAACTTGTTCTAATAGACATATGAAGAACATCATATTCAAGAACTGTATAGTATACATTCATTTGAAGGATTCATGGATTATTTATAAAATCTGACTCTACTGGGCTGAAAGGCTGAAATCACAAAGAATGTTCTCTGAACACAAGGTTATTATGATTGAAATTATAACAAAAAGATAACTAAAAAATTACCCACAAATTGGCAACAAATTAAGATATATTAATTTTTAACTTAACAGGTCAATGAAAGAATAATAACGGAACTAGGAAAATATTCTATACTGCACAATGACACACTGAAACCAACATGGGAGATGCAATGGAAGTGGTACTTAGGCCAGAGGTGGTGGCTAACGCCTGTAATCCTGGCCAGCACTTTGGGAGGCCAAGGGCAGATAACCTGAGGTAGGGAGTTCGAGACCAGCCTGACCAATATGGAGAAACCCCATCTCTACTAAAAATACAAAAATTAGCTGGGCATGGTGGTGTGTGCCTGTAGTCCCAGCTACTCTGAAGAGTCAGGGAGGAGAATGGCTTGAACCTGAGAGGCGGAGGTTGCAGTGAGCCGAGATCGCACCACTGCACTCCAGCCTGGAAAACAAGAGCAAAACTTCGTCTCAAAAAAAAAACAAAAGAAAGAAAGAAAAGAAAGTGATACTTAGAGGAAGATATACGGTCTTATATGCAATCTTTAGAAAAGAAAAGCTGAAAAACAAGTATCCACCTATACCTGCACCATTCAAAATACACACAACTTTGAAGGTGTGATATGAAAAAAAACCTCATTTTTTATTGATTACATGTTAAAATGACAATATTTTTTATATAGTGGATTAAATAAACTATACTATTACAATTTTCATGTTTCCTTTTTAAAAAATAGCTATCAAGAATTTTTAATTACATATGAATCTCCATTTTATTTCTAGACAGAATTGATCTAAAGAATTCAGAGCCAGATGTGCTGGTTCATACCTGTAATCCCAGAGCTTTGAGAGGCAGAGGAGGGGGAGGTCAAGAGTTCAAGACCAGCCTGGGCAACATAATGAAACCCTGTTTCTACTAAAAATACAAAAAAAAACTAGCCAGGTGTGGTGGCACACACCTATAACTCCAGCTACTCAGGAGGCTGAGGCAGGAGAATCACTTGAACCCATGAGGCAGAGGTTGCAGTGAGCTGAGATCATGCTACTGCACTCAAAAAAAAAAAAAAAAAAAAGAAAGAAAAAAAGAATTTTGAAAAAGAACAGCACAGAAAACCTGAAGAAGAAGAAGAAAAAAATAAAACAGCAAGATTTAATGAAGTAGTAAACAACATATCAGAGAGGCCTGACAAAACTCAAAGTTGGTTCTTTGAAAAGATTCATAAAACTGACAAACCGCTGGCAAAAAAGATTTTTTAAAAAAAGGAATAAAAAAATAACCAAGAGGAAAGGAAGGACATTACTACATATCCTACAAACATCAAAAAGTTAATAAGAGCTATTCTGGGCACACTCTCTTTGGGGTATCCCAGCTCCACAAGTAGTAGTAGTAATAGATAAACAAATAAATAAATAAATAAAGTTAATGAGTATACCATAAATACCGTCTAAATTTTTTATAATGTAGATCAAATGGACAAATTCCTAGAAAAACATCACAACTTAAAAAATGGTCAAAAGATGTAATATGGAGTGAGTTGGTTGAAGGTTAAAAAAAAAAGATGTACTTTAAACCTGAATTATCCTGTAACAATCAAAGTAAATGAATTACCTATTTTAAAACTCTTCCCTAAAGAAAATTCCAGGCCCTCAATGGCTTTAAAATACTCTACTAAACATTTAAGTGGAAATATTCATAATCAAACATCTTCCAAGAATGGAAGATTTATGAGGCTCGTTATAAATTTGATATGAAAACCCAACAAGAATATATGGAGAAAATAATTCCAAGCCAATCTCATGAATTAAAATGTGAAATCTTCCACAAAATATTAGCAAGTCAAATCCAGCAATCTCTTCATAATATATCGTGGGAATGTTGGATTTATACCAGAAATCACAGGTTAACATTAGAACTAATATTACATTAATATGTGTAATTCACCAGACATTAACAGCTAACAGGAAAAATTATATGATAATAATAATACACAAAAAGAATTTGATAAAATTTAATATCCAGGCCGGGGGTGGTGGCTTATGCCTATAATCTCAGAACTTTGGGAGGCCAAGAGTTCAAGATCAGCATGGGCAACATAGCAAAACCACATCTCTACAAAAAACACTAAAAAATTTTAGTACTCAATTGTGAGAAAAACTCTTAAACTCCCAACAGAAGTGAGCTTCTTAACTTGAAAAAGGATACTTACAAAAACCAACAGCAAACATTCATCTTTAACAGTGAAACGCTAAAAGCTTTTCTATGAGATTGGGAATAAGACATTGACACTACTCCTATTCAACACTGTACTACCCAGTGCACTAAGGCAAGTAAAAGAAACAAAAGGTATAAGGACTGGAAAAGAAGAAATACACTGTCATTAATTACATACAAGACATAATTGAGCGTATTTTAAAAATCCAAGATAATTTATATGTATATTATTAGAACACGAGTTAGCAAGTTTCACTAGACACAACAATCAACATTAGAAACAGAACTGATTTTTTCATAACATGGAGTTATTAGAAAATGAAATTCTTTTTTTTTTTGAGAAAAAGTCTCACTCCATCACTCAAGCTAGAGTGCAGTGGTGTAATCTAGGCTCACTGGAACCTCTGCCTCCCAGGTTCAAGACATTCTTGTGCCTCAGCCTCCCGAGTAGCTGGGATTACAGGCACATGCTACCACATATGGCTAATTTTTGTACCTTTAGTAGACAGGGTTTCACCATGCTGGCCAGGTTACTCTTGAACTCCTGATCTCAAGTGATCCACCTGCCTTGGCCCCCCAGAGTGCTGGGATTACAAGGATAAGTCACTGTGCCCGGACAGAAAATGAAAATTAAAAGCTACCATTTGTAAAGGCACCAAGAACTACCACGTACTTAGGAATAAGTCTAACAAAAAATGCTTATTATCTTTCTTTAGAGAACTATAAAACTTTGAGAGATATTTTAAAAAGACCTGAATAGAGTAGATATAGCATGTCTATGGACTAGAAGACTTAATACTGCAAAGATGCAAAGATATAGCATGTCTATGGACTAGAAGACTTAATACTGCAAAGATGCAAATTCTTCCAAACAGATCATAAATTCATTTCAATCCCAATCAAAATCCGAACAGATTTTTCTCTGGAAAATTGCCGATTCTTGGAAAAGCTGATTCTAAAATTTGTAACAAATGGAACCAAATGGAAAGGGCTACGAATGTCCAATGTGGAAGGACTTGCTCTACCAGATATTGAGACTTTTAGCAAAGCAATAAGAAGAGTGGCACTGATGCAAAGACAGACGAATCAATGGGGGAGAAAACAGACAACTTAGAAACGACGTTGCACTGAGTCTGAAAAATACATTTTTTTCTATAAGGCCTTTGGAAAACAATACATCAAAATGCAATGTAAGTTTGAAAAAATGAGAGGAGCCAAGCATGGTGACTCAAGCCTGTAATCCCATGACTTTGGGAGGCCGAGGCGGGAGGGTCGCTTGGGCCCAGGAGTTTGAGACCAGCCTAGGCAACACACACACACAACACACACAAACACATACCCATTCCCCAATCACATACCACACCTCAATTATAACTTTCAAAGAAGCACATAAAAGTAAACATTGTCCAATTTATTTTTAATTTGGCATGAGAATTTAGAAGACTAAAAGAAAAATAATTTCCAGTTAGAGGAGACTACACTAGACAAAACGCCACTATACTTCTTTCTACCAAGTGTCAATAATAACATGATACCCATGATACCGAGGGACCATGTGGCAGCTTCTTTGTGCTCAGATAGGGTTTCTTTCTTTCTTCCTTTTGTTTTTTCTTCTTCTAACCCTCAAAAATGCAAACTCTAAGACTGAGAGTGAAGGGAAGTCCCCGTGTGATCAGATATGATTCCTAGCTCTTGGGAAAAAACAGTTTAACCTGGTCTGAGGGAGAAAAACTGATTGAGAAATACAGCTGAAGTAGAAAATGAACAATTAGAAAAGCACATGCAAAATACAAAGCAAAAGATCATAAAATCTTATTAGAAAAAGTATTCATATAATGTACAAACTATATGTATGATTTAAAAATTGCATAATAGGGTCTAAATAATAATGTGAAATTTTATAGACATCTTCAGGATTTCAGAGTTCTCATTTATTATGAATAAACTATATTAATAAAGGTAATAATAAACTTAGGCAAACTAAATTGCTTTCATAAAGCTAGACACTAAAAATACATAATATAGCACCAAAACATTCCAGAGTGATATGAATTGGCACTGTGAAATATTTGCTCAATTTTAATTTTAAGCAATCTTACTAGGAAAGTAACTGATTTTACTAGTAAAACAAGGACATAAATTTTAAAATCCACAAGTAGTTTGACAAACAAAACAGTTCAACAGTTTAAAATTAGGGAAACAGTTTAAAGTTGAAAAACATGTTTTTGAAACAAAAATTATTTGTCTCTCAAGATAAATCCTAAGCTGACTAATTTCATTCTTCCCTGTGCTATTAAAAAGTACGCATGATGCGTTCTTACCTGGAATAAGATCTGCATAGGTCAAGCTAACATATAAGATACTGATAAGTATTTTATCAGCAAGTGGATCAAGTGCACTTCCCAAAGCTGATTTTTGACTGGCCCAGTTTCGAGCAATAAATCCATCCAACTGAAAATAGAAGTTTTTTTTTTTTTATAAATGTCATAACAGGAACAAAGTAGATATCCTGAAGCCTAAGTACACCAGAATAACAATTATACTCTCATAAAATGTTAACAAAATCTTTTCTGTTTCTTACCCCAAACATTGTCATTCTTTCACTGGTATACATTTCACTTTTAAAATAGCGACTGGTGTTAAAATAAATGCGTTTTTTTCTTTTTCTCCCTCAAGGCCTACTTATTTCTCAGTATTTTCACAAGGCTCCTTTGTGGGATGAACCCAGACACACATTTAGAGATAGATTTAGTGACGTGTTTAGAGATATAAAGAACCCAAAGAAAGCATGAATGGCAGAGCCTGGACTAGAATAATATAATCCAACTGTTAAACCTTACTATTTTTCTGTTTTTCAACTTATTTTGCTTATTACTGTTTATTCCATATTCTGACTGCATCTGCATTAATTACATTTGAGTAAAAAACTCAATCCTGTCTACCTGGCCTAGTTAAAATTCTGATACTTAAATTACTTATTTTTATATTATTTATTATGATTAAAAAGAAACCATATTTTAAGGCACAGGTTGTACTTAGTTGTGAGTGGGCCAAATGGAGCCTGCAAGCTGGTTCTGTTTATCTATCAGAGCTTTTAAAAACAGTAATTAGTAATCAACATTTAAGTATTCAAAATCTTCCCATAAAATCCCAGATCTCAGCTGGGCATGGTGGCTCATGCCTGGAATCCCAGCACACTGGGAGGCCGAGGCAGGCGGATCACCTGAGGTCAAGAGATCGAGACCAGCCTGACCAACACGGAGAAACCCTGTCTCTACTAAAAAATACAAAATTAGCTGGGAGTGGTGGTGTGCACCTATAATCCCAGCTACTCAAGAGGCTGATGCAAGAGAACCGCTTGAACCCCAGAGGTGGAGGTTGTGGTGAGCCGAGAGCACGCCAATGCACTCCAGCTTGGGCAACAAGGGCAAAACTCCATCTCAAAAAAAAACACAAAAAACCAGAAAAAAAAAAAAACAGATCTTTGGGGCCACAAAATGGACTGAAACCAATATCGCCTATCCATACTAAACAAGGCAGGTATTTTCCGGTTTCTCCAAGTCCCTTCCTGGCTTTTTTTACTCATTTAACTTCAAGCTTAAACAAATATTTGAGTTCTCTAATACTATTTCTAAGGGGAAAAAAAGATTAATTTAGATGTAATTAACCACGGTTCATTTTAAAGAATAAGTTGTCCCTATCTCAAGTATACCAATGAGTTACAGGAGACAGTAGTAGTCCAGGACCGTGGGGTAAAAAAAAAAAATGTGATCTTTATAACAGAACAGCAGCTGTTCGAGTCTTGGCTCTACCACTTACTAGCTGTGTGACCTTGGACAAGTTATTTGGCCTGACTAAGCCTCAGTTTCCTCATCTGTAAAACAGAGATAAATTACCTACCTCAAAGGGTTGGTTGTCTTCAGCACATAAAGTAATTAATACTTGTTCAGCACTTAGCACTTAGTAAAACCTCCAAAAAAAGCAGTTACTAGCTATCACTATCACAATTGAAAAAATCTATTTTCTTCTTAAGCCTACAGAAAGTACCTACCCTGGGGAGCTGGGACCTTGGAAGATCAGGTTCAGTTCAGTTTCTCATCTCAGGAACTTAACCTCTCACTTTTTTGCCATCATCCCCCTCTTGTCTTCACCATTCCTCTAACCCATATTAGATTCCAAGGTCATCAACATCATTCCTTTGCAAACATCTGTAACTCCCCTTTACTCCACTCTCCTTCAGCACTGCTTAAAAACAACTCTCTGTGTACTCTGGGCCCGCACCTAAGAGCTGAACAGTGCTTAAGGAAAACAGACAAATGAGAAGACTACTCTCACTTCAAACTGGTGAACACAAATATCCCATAGGCACTCACTGTCTAGCAATCCCACACCTGCTGACTGTATTTACTCTCTCTTTTCACACTGTCTCTGCTCTCACCTCAGACCTAACTCCAACCCTCTAGTTCATGGCCATGTCTATATTTTCCTTAAGACAAAAGAAAAAGGGTCAGCCCATCCTCATATTTCCATCACCAAATCCCCCACCTACCTGCATCCATTCATTCTCTCTGCCTTCCTTGATCTGTTCCCAAGCCCTCTCACCTTCTGGGATCTGCCTCCCTCTTCCCCATCTCCCCTTGCACCATCCATCTCTCCCTTTCATTTAATTTAATCTCTCTACCTGATCATTTAATTAATCAGTTAACTAACAACTAAAATTCACTGGACACAGTGGCACACCAATAGTCCCAGCTACTTGGAAGGCTGAGGTGGGAGGATCGTTTGAGGCCAAGAGTTGAAGGCCAGCCTGGGCAACACAATGAGACTCATCTCAAAAAAAAAAAAAATGCCAGGCGCCGTGGCTTACGCCTGTAACCCCAGCATTTTGGGAGGCCGAGGCGGGTGGATCATGAGGTCAAGAGATCAAGACCATCCTGGCCAACATGGTGAAACCCCATCTCTACTAAAAATAAAAAAAATTAGCCGGGCGTTTGGCACACGCCTGTAGTCCCATCTACTTGGGAGGCTGAGGCGGAAGAATCACTTGAACCCAGGAGGCGGAGGTTGCAGTGAGCCGAGACTGTGCCACTGTGCTCCAGCCTGGCAACTGGGCAAGACTCTGTCTCAAAAAAAAAAAAAAAAAAAAAAATTTCCCGCCTCCAAAAAAAAAAAAAACCAGTATCTATATATACACACACACACGTATATATACACATATATATATACACACGTATATATACACATATATATACATATGTATATAGCATATATATATTATTATATATATATTATTATATATAGGAATATATATATATATAAAATTCTCCAGTAACTATCTTTTTAAAAGACCCTTCTGTGATCCTATTTCTCTATTCCCCTACAAAACAAAACTGCCTCAAAGCAACGTGTCATTAACATCTCACACCTGTTAATCAACCCACTCCAATCATCCCCACCCCTCCAGAGGTGAGGCTCATAAAGGTCACCAACAATTTCCACATTTTTAGATTACCTGACTTCAACACAACTGAAGCACTTTCTCCACTTTCCAGGAAATCTTACTGCCTAATTTTCTTCCTTCCTTGCCAGCTATTCCTTCCAGGGTTCCTGACTGGCTTCTTCTCCAGTACTCGACTTGCTGCTCATTTCTCTAACCCCTTCATTTCTGTTACCCGAGCCTGGATGATTTTACACATATCTGATCATCTATATCTGACAGCCCCCAGATTTCTCTCTCTGTAAGGATGACTTCCTCCAACTTCAAACTACTAAACTGCCCAGTCAATACCTCTATGGGGATAGGCAACAGAATTCTTAGTATTTTCCACTAAACTCTGTCCTACCCAAATGTTGCCCATCACAGAAAATGTCATTTCCATGCACCTGGTTTTTGCTTTTTTTTTTTTTTTTTGAAACAGTCTCCCTATGAGTGCAATGGTGTGTTCTCAGTTTACTGCAGCCTCTGCCTCCTGGGTTCAAGTGATTTTCCTGCCTCAGCCTCCCCAGTAGCTAATATTTCTATTTTTAGTAGAGATGGGGTTTCAGCATGTTGGCAAGGCTGATCTCGAACTCCTGACCCCAGGTGATCCCCCCGCCTCAGCCTCCCAAAGTGCTGGGATTACAGGCGTGAGCCACCACACCCGACGGCACCTGATTTTAGAAGAGAATTTAAAAAAAAGAAAAAAAAAAAGCCTAGTATTCTTATTTGATTCTTCCTACTCTCACTCCATATATCTAATCTACCAACATAGTACCTCTGTCTTTAAAATATATCTTAAACCCACATACCTCTCTCCAACTCCAAACGCCAACCCCACTCTAAGCTCCTACCACTGCTGCCCTAGATCATGGTCAGCCCCTTAACCAGTTACTCTGCTTCCAGTCTTGCCTGTCTATAATCCATTTTCCACATACAACTCAATCAGACTCCATTATTCCCTGGCTTAAACTGATGAGTCCATCTCCCAGTGGCCAATCTAAAGGCATTAAAACCTCCATGAACAAATGTGAAATGTGGCACCCGTTAACTCAGGTTTCCACAAACATCATCTTACATATTTAGGAAAATGTTAATGGGGCCTCTCTAACATTCAATGAATACTGCAATCTCATGTGGCAGCTTAAAAAAAAAGTAGCAGACAAAAGTGACTACAGTAACTGAAAAAGATCTTGTCTGTTATACTAAAAAAAGTTATCATATAATGGCCTTTGGCAGACTTGGAGATCATATTAACAATGAGTGGAGGCCTTGAGATAGAAGGGACAGGTTGGGCGCCTGTAATCCCGGCACTGTGGGAGGCCGAGATGGGCGGATCATCTGAGGTCAGGACTTTGAGGCCAACATGGTGATACCCCATCTCTACTAAAAACACAAAAATTAGTCAGGTGTGGTGGTGCATGCCTGTAATCCCAGCTACCCAGGAGGCTGAGACAGGAGAATTCCTGGAACCCGAGAGGCAGAGGCTGCACTGAGCCGAGATCACACCGCTGCACACCAAAGTGGGTGACAGAGAGAGAATTCATCTCAAAAAAAGAAAAGCAGGGACAATAGAAAAGGAGAGAGATTGTGGTGAGAATAGGAAGAGGTCGTGACAAATATTAACAGTAGCTAAACTCTGGTGAAAGAGAGGTAAAAGCCAATTTGAGAGGCTATATTTGAAGCATGTTTGGAAATGCCATGTAACAATGCAAATGCTCTC